>JXSR01S056281.1:0-15125 GCA_000969725.1 Ophiothrix spiculata | reverse complement strand
GATTAAACTTAGACCATAGAAAGTACTTGACCCAACGTCAAGGTCAGTCAAGGTCAAAAGGTCATCTGAGGTCAAATTTCCAAAATTGTTCAAAAATTTGACCTGAGGTCATCCAAGGTCATTTTGAGTTCAAGATCATAACTCATGAACCCCTGACTAAGACCATAGTGCTTGTTTACCAAATCTGAGGAAATTAACGTTTCCATGGCAACAAAAAGACCCAAGGTCAAGGTCAAAAGGTCATCTGAAGCGCTCAATACGCATACTCTACTCCTGCCCTATCCTACTCCACCCCACAACTGAATGATTAAGTGGCGGTCGATACGCAGGCAAGACTACTGGTTTGCGAACCATCTTGTTTTTTAGAATTATCATATTAATTTTATTTTTGTTTACAGCTTACCGTCCAACTCCTAGTCAAACCAAACCTAAATCATTTGAAATCAGACAAGAAACTGAGCCTTGTGGGCCAAATTGCTCTTTACAAAAGGTAAGGTTGTTCACTGTCATTACATAGTGTACCATAAAAGTGCAGGATTTAAAGTATTTTGGATATTTCTCAGGAGATACAGGTAATCCATGTGGTGAAACCTTGGATACCTAATGATTGCTTTGAATCATGTACATTTCAGTGGTATATATAGTTACATATCTAAAAATACCAATCTGTTTGACATTCAGACAGCATCTATCACAAGCTTATCAACCTTACAAGCTGTTATTGTATAGACCTTATCTGTGGATCACAGATTATTGGCAAATAAAGTAACACACAGTGGATTATAGTCCATGGAGTAGTCCATGTAAAGTTGATGTTTCGATCTTCATACATTTTACCCATATATTGGGTAAAGGACAATCATCAGCATTTGCCATGTTTTGTATACTGGGTATTATAACCAGATGTTAATCACATTGCTATTTTATTGCACATTTGCAGCAAGACTTAACCAAAATTAAAGAAGCATTGAGTGATGCTGAGAAATCAAAGGGGTCGCCACACAGAGGTAAAAAGGGTCGAGGTGGAGGGCGCTCTAACACAAGCACACCGACTCATATGCTTCTGGAAATGGAAAGTGGAACACCAGAGAAAAGACCATTTGGTAAGTTAAAGAGACAAGTCTAGGTGCCACTTGCAATTAAGAACAGATGGAAGTGCTCCCAGCTTAAATGGACTGAAGATACTAAAAAGGGTTTCCTTGCAGAAAATAGCTAAGATGGAGAAAAATTTAATTAAAAGTGTTGTTTTTTATTCTTGTATAGTCATGATTTTGCATATGGCAAAAAAGAAATATATTCTTGTGTTGGGCCTAAAAGACAAAGATGGAGAAATTATGAAATTCATATCTGTCTATTTTTCTACCTCTAGTTGTGTAAATTTCACTGCCGTCTATAATTTGCCATAATTCATAAGGTGGCCAAAAGTTCTAATGTACATTCTTATTTATAGCAAGTCTCCCATTAAAGCTTTATTTTTTTTTTAATGAATGTTATGATAATTTTTTCAATTTTGTTCAGGAAAAAGCAAAGCGTGCACACACATATAGACAAAGATTTTTCAAATTTTTGCATTGGTTGATGAAAACAGGTTTTTTTAGATGTCTGTTTTAAAAGACGTTGTCATTATCTATACAATGGAAAGTCAAATACAAATATATTTGAAGTACCGTATGTAAAATGTTTACTGACTGCAGGCGTGTACACCGACTTGATTCTGTTTGTTTCTCAGCATCTTAAGTAAATGTGTTGTAACTTGTTTTTTCTTGTGTGTTTTTGTTATTAGAGTCTTTGCTTGAGGACTTTGACTCAAGCTCAGCGATCACAGAGGAATGGAGTGGTTCTGAAGCATCCTTGTTCCGTGTTCTGCGCCCAGTGTTCTTCAATAATTATTGTATGATAGCTTCACTAATCAAGACAAAAACTTGTCAACAGGTAGTGATATAGTTGCAATTAATGTTTACAAGTGGATTTAATTATTGGGTGAATAAAATGTAGTCTCTGACACAAGCATACATTTTAAGTTCATGACAGTCTGTCTGTGCTCGTAACTTTCAGGATTTAAATCCACAAACAATGAATTCACTAATTTCATATTATTAGCAGTGATTTTGCAAGATCCTTTCTTGCAAAGATTCTACAAGTTACAAGAGTTTGGAGATTCTTGCCTTGTTCTTTTGTAGATACTTATAGCTCTTTTATGTGCTACTGACCCCATTGTTATCATGCTCCACACTCCAAGAAAATCATCCTCCAAAAGATTGAGTATGTTGTAGCACTGCGCAAATCATTATTCTCAAATCAGCAGAGAGTTGTAGATTAGATGAGCATAACTGAAAAAAGGAAAGGCTATTTCTGCAGTGTTGTAGCTTTCTGATATCTTTAATCAAATACCTCAAATTTTGGGTTTAATTTATGATTTAGATTTACTTCCATGGGAGATAAGATACATTCAAAGTCGAAGCGAATTCACCACTTAAGACATTGTTTTACACCTACCAATAATTTTTCGATTTTGTAACTCAAAAAATTTAGACTACATATATGCAGAGGTCTTTTTATGAAATCGCTGTATTTGACTCACTCTGCCTGCACCACATGAAAGTTTGAGATGAAATGACTGCTCACGTTACATGTGTTTGTGACATGTATGCAGTGGGTGAGTCTATTGATAAAGTCAAATGTATACTTTTGCAACTTATCGAACTTACTTAAATCATAAGTCAAATAGAAGATCGTCCCTTTTGCTCCTTTTCAGGTGAGTGATTTTGCTGGGAAAGAAGGCGATGAAATTGATCTCCCTCCAGAGAGAAATCCAACTCCTCCAAGGAAGAAGAAGAGAAAACAAAGGTAAGCGAAAGGGGTAAAGGAGATAGAGAGGGGTGGTGGCCCTGGAGGGGTGGGATGGGACAGGGGAATGGAGATATCATGAAGAGAAAATATAGAACTAAACAAAAGAGATGAATGAGAGATGAGGGTGTCCCTCGGGTGTTATGTTATGTAACTGCTGTACTCCATTTTTATGAATGTTTATGATTGTAGATCTATGATGATTGTAATCTCTGCTATTTGTGATGAGTGTCTGGCCAAATATTTGCTTGTACCTAATCAATGTGTGTTTAATTCCCTTTATCCTTACAGGATGTGGTCTATGCATTGTAGGAAAATACAATTAAAAAAAGGTAAACATTTTATGTTGGTGGGGTTTTTTTTAGTGTTTAAATTTGGCAATCATTAAGATTGACCACTTGTTCAAGACTGTTCACTTTTCTTAAATAAAAATTGTCTCTATTATCACACTACCAAAAAATCCATTACTATTTACTCTTTAACCGCCGACCTACCCAATTTGGGTAGGTAGAATTTAGTTTACGCCATAACACTATGTGCTCTAATTGTAAGGAGTCCTATATTGCTGCGTGTAAGCCTTTCACTTTATTCTGCCTCCTCAACATCATATTTAATACTCGTTTAACAATTTCTAAACTTCACAAAACAGCGTTTTTAGCTTACCTATGGGAAGCTTTCTGTCAGCAACTCGCTTGACTTTCTTCAGCCCCAAACTCGTCACGTGGGGGCGCTGTGACTTGGTCTTTGTTACCGAGATTGAGCACCACTCGGTGGTGCTGTATGTCTCAGTAAGGAACTGTAGACAGCTGGCAGGTGGTAGCGGCCGCCGTCTCTGTTCAAATTGCTCCTGTGTTTCCTGATGTACGCTGCTTCCCGTATCCCGCGACCCATCCAAGAGGGGTCAGAGTCCAAGATTTTAATGTCCTCTGTAGGAATGGAATGTCCAGTGGACCTGACATGTTCAGCCACCGGAGAAGGTTCCCTCTTGTGCTCCGCCGCTCTCACACCAAGTGGACGTTTGCTCTCCCCTATATAAGAAGCATTACAGTTCTGGCATTGAAGGTTGTAGACTGTATTGCATTTTTCCGCTTTGTCTACCTTATCTTTCGGCGATACCAGGGATGATCGTAGAGTGTTCTTTGGTTTGAAATGAACATTTACTCCTCTGGCACTGATGATACGTTGAAGACCTTCCGAAACACCTCTTACATATGGTATGACAACGGAGCCTTTGCTCGGGGTGGAATTGTTTACATTGTCTCTATTTGGTGGATTACGGGAGTTTGCAACGGCAAAATGGGACCGTTTGTACCCACACACATTGAGCGCTTTCTTGATGTTCTCAATCTCCGCGACTTTGTCCTCCTCCTCTGTAACTAGGGTCTCAGCTCTATGCATAAGTGTTCTTACTACACCTAGTTTGTGTTGAAGGGGATGATGTGAGTCCATGAGCAAATATTGGTCTGTATGTGTGGGTTTGCGGTAGATGGTAATTTTGGTACTGCCGTCGTCCTTTCTGTGGATCTGAGTGTCAAGCATAGCTAGTTTGTTGTCTTCTTCGCGTTCCATGGTGAACTTTATGGTCGGAGAAATGTTATTGATGTGAGATGTGAATTCCTCTATATGTTCTTCCTGAATGACGACATAGGTGTCATCGACGTACCTGGCCCACATGGAAGGCGGGTGTGGAGAAGTTGCTAAGGCATGGACTTCAAACCACTCCATAAAAATATTGGAAGCCAGGGGGGATACTGGAGAGCCCATCGCGAAGCCTTCTTTTTGCTGATAAATTTCACCTAGGCCCATCATATATGTGGAGGTAGAACAAAATGTTAAAAGTTCCATGATGTCGTCGACCGCAAGGTTAGTTCTTTCATGAAGGCTATTATCTTCCTCCAGACGCGTTCTGATGATACGAAGAGCGTCCGGTACTGGGGTGTTGGTGAAAAGCCCAGTAACATCATAGGAGACCATCACCTCTCCTTGCTGAATATTTAATACTCAGTAGTATTTTTCTTTTGTTGTGTTAAGAAAATGAAATTAAATTTTCAACCAAGGGTTTACAGATTTAAGTCTTCTGGTGAAATAAAGTCATTCGTAATTTATATGACATGTGCCTGTAACAGGATTTGAGGACAGGGTAATTTTAGGACACAGTGCCATAACTGGCTCGCAGATTATGCAGGACACTGGACACGTACACATGATCCAATGGACTGGCTTGATGGTTTGCAAGTGTTTATAGCACTGATTTGATGAAATCTTGCTATTTAAGCTGGTTTGATAGTGTCCTTGCGGGTTCGGGGTTGTAGAATAGACCCGGTGTAACCCCTGCATGTCGTAAAAGGCGAATAAAAGGGGTAACCAGTGTTGAAGAAAACAATGTTGGAAGAACTTAAGACTATCCCAGATGACTCAGAATGAAGTTGAACATGGCCTGGAGAGAGTGTTGAAAGAATCAGTGTTGATGGTCGCTCAGCCAGCGTGATGTCAAATATTTTAAGTGCACAATCTCGACTTTGTCGTACCTGGAAATTGGATGACAAGGTGATATATCTATTACTTTGTCGTGATGGTCGCAACGACACATTGTTTGAGTAGGAATAAATTTTAACTTTACTGATCATGGCCGAGCGGTTAGAGCACGGGTCTCGTAATACAGAGATTGTGGGTTCGAGCCCCGGGCCGGGCGGTTTTTGTCTCCTTGTTTACTTGAGCAAGAAACTTTATTCTACTTGCTTTACTCTACTTGCTCCGTGGTCGGACAGTCACGTAAAGCCGTGGGTCCCCTGTACGAATAGACTCCTTCATGGGGTATGCATGTTATGCAAGTACTTGTATCATTGATTGATTGATTTATGACAGACCATCACGGCAATATGCAAATTTGTTGTCCCAGATCACATTTTAAGTGTCTTTTCTATAACGTATCTCTCTCAACAGACAACTCAGCTAGCCATGTATATAATTACCAGCCATGTGACCACCCAGGGAAGCCATGTGATTCAGAATGCTCCTGTATTATGCTGCAAAACTTTTGTGAAAAATTCTGCCAATGTTCTTCAGACTGTAAGTTGTAAATTTAAACCCTGGCCATTCCACGTGAATCTAGAGGCTCATTCTCCGATAAACCGTGCAACTTTGGTTAGAGAAATGTTGAAATTTCGACTACTAACAACTCATGAAAAACAAACAAAATCATTAACTCTTATGGCTTCTGAAGAAGAAAAAGTGCATGGGAGATGTTTTAAAAATACTTGATTTTTAACCATTGTATTCCCTATACCTAATGTTCGTATCTGTCGGTTCGTATCTGTTGGAATCTTTTTTTAAATATTCATTATTGAGAAAATTAGTTTTCTTACAAACTTGATCTTTACACTAATTTAGGAGCTTAACACATACTACACTGTGGTGTAGTATTTTGCTCATAGTGTACCGCGTTTTGCGAGAAGGGAGCAAAATGTGTGTTTCGTATCTGTCGCGACGTGACAGTCATATTAATATCCTTGTAAATCATTACTGTAAATATATAATTCTATATAACATATATGTTATTCAACATTGAAGTTTACTTGATAAACCCAATGCGGAATCATCCATCAACAAATTCATTTTCACACTTTGTTATCGATTTTAGAATCTGCTTCGTATCTGTTTGCAATATTGGCGACATGCTTGAAATTCACATTTTCAGGCAATTCAGGCAAAATTACAAAAAGCCATAACCATCCCTGCACTATATAAGTCTTAAACTTACTTTGATTTTGATATCCCTTGCTTAATTTGTTTTTAAATAGCCTAAACTGTTCCAGTAAAGCGGTAGTAACAACCGATCGTGCATTTTTTTTCATATTATATGTTTTCATCGGGTATACGGTGCATGTACACATGCTCCGGTACACCGGCTCATCTGGTTCAAAGGGCTAATGAATATTCAAAGGATCAATTTTCAAATTTTCTGGCAATCTAGGTCCTGACATTTGTGCTAAAAGCCGACAAACCAACCAACTTTTTTCCCAATCAATAAGTGGTATCTTGGGATCATCTAATGTTATTTTGTTGACTTTTGTAATTTGACATTCATGAATTGCATCTATATTTGATATATTCCTTTATATTCTTGCAGGTCAAAATCGGTTCCCGGGTTGCCGATGTAAAGCTCAGTGCAACACCAAACAGTGTCCTTGTTATCTAGCTGTCAGAGAGTGTGATCCTGACTTGTGCCTTACGTGTGGAGCTAGTAAGTACAAACCAAACAGTGTCCTTGTTATCTAGCTGTCAGAGAGTGTGATCCGGACTTGTGCCTTACTTGTGGAGCTAGTAAGTACAAACCAGATGTTTTTGATGAACTGGAGGGCGTGAGTTCGGTCTCTGGAAAATAGTACCTCATGGGGATGAGGTTAAAATGAAATCTCCCTCAAAAATTGTATCTCGCTCCCTCAACTATAGAATTGCTTTGTTTTTTTCACGAAATAGTGGTGCTATTTATGATCATGTGACAAGCTTTTAACCAATCAATGAACAATAATATATTTATGAATGATATTCTCTTGTCTCTTTGTAGATGTATTTCCAGATAAAGCTGACCAGGAGAACATCTCATGTAAGAATGTCAGTCTACAGAGGGGGTGGAAAAAGGTTGGTTTTATCTTTAAATTGTGAACTGAAAGTGATGTTTAGATTAACAGAAAACTCATGTTGGGTTACGACCATTAAAGATCTCAACATATCTATTGACCTTATTAAACAGTTTCTAAATAACTGAGGTCACACCAATTAATAGCACAGCACATCAGAGCACATGTACTTAATCCCGTATACTTTCACACACAATGATAGAAGCCAGAATGTAATGGCCATCAATATGTTGTATACAGGATATAAATTGCTTGGAGTAGAAAAACTATTGTTTTCAACCTCTTTAGCTGGTTATCAATGTTATCTACAGACTATTAAAGACATGATGGATTGTTCAAATCCTGAATTAAAATACCAGAAAAAACAAAATATAGGGGATTGTCTTACAATTTTTACGAGACATCTGTGGTATTTTGGGCATTGTATCAAACGCCCCTAAAATCAACATTTTCAGCTTATTTCATCATTTCCTTCATATTTTCAACATGATTATTTGACTAAGTTTATAAAGGATTGACTGAAACTTTTCCTAATCTTGTAAAAATAAATTTATCATTACTTTGTCTATGCATTGTACATTAAGAGTACAGTATAATGACACCATAAAAGGGGTGCGGCAGAGGTGTAACCAATCACAGGGCGAACAGTCATAATATTATAAGTAGATCAATATCGATTGGGTAATTGAAACTGGCCGGGTTTGTTTCATTGCTATTGGAACAATGGTCATGGGGTGTGGGACCAGGATACCCAAATCACATGATCAGGCTCATACCCTTTCTCTGCAACGATTGTACCCTTCAGAGTCGAATTGAAAGCTGAGTGGGTTGTGCATGATGAGATATTACCTTTATCAAAATTGGCACCAGCCATATAGACTAAGTAACTTCAACCAGAAAATAGAAAATGTTTCACAATGAAAACTCCAAATGTAAATTGTATTATGTGGACATTGTGCAGTACTTCAAATTAAAACTTTGATTACCACATTCAAGGACAGATTAGTTTCATGATGGAATCAATATTAAAAGTTTTAAAAAAAGTTGAAAATTTTACACCATGAGAACATCTTTATATCTTGTGAAAAATGTAGAGTGAAAATGTTCATTCAGAAAGAAAATTTTACTGAAGGAAAAATTCTGAATGATAAGTTTATTTCGGTCAAAAGCAATAGCTTTGCCTGAGAACTTCTTAGAAGTAATCTTTCATAACAGTGGTATCTTGACTCTTTTTACTTCCTTTCTTAGCATTTGCTGTATGCACCTTCAGATGTAGCAGGCTGGGGGATATTTATCAAAGAATCAGCACAGAAAAATGAATTCATTTCAGAGTATTGCGGTGAGGTTAGTATTGATTTTTACTATTTTATGATATATTAAATTGGTAACAGATACTAAGTGGTTGCAACTTTTCAAATTCTGTTTTTTGTAAAAAGTTGATTTTTTTAAAGACAATTTTAGTACTTAAATATGTTCAGTTGATCAATTGATTCCTTGAATATTTAATCTGTAAGTGGTATTATTGGCTGCTGTCCGAGTCCATCAGGTCATATGCTGCCATTTTGAGACTTATTTCCGATTGTTTTTCACAGATTATATCACAGGATGAGGCAGACAGAAGAGGCAAAGTTTATGACAAATACATGTGTAGTTTCCTCTTCAATTTAAATAATGGTAATTACAAATTTATAACTCCTACATTGTTTGGCCTTGCTTAGGTTCCAATAAGCAACATAAAAATATCCACAGATCCCTGGTGCTGAAGACGTATATACATCTATTTTATTTATAAGATGGGAACCGAGAAATGTCTCAATCAAGGGGGCTTATATTATAGCACGTGGAATAACTTGTATAGATGATGCATTTATTCATGTCTATCACATATTCCATATCTCCACTGATCTCCTTGTACCAGTCTTTCCCATTACTTTCGCAGGCAAGGCCCTGGGGACACTCAACTTTGAAAGCTGTAGTTAGGTCAGGGGGTCAAGTGAAATTATTTTGTGTTAAAACAAAATGGAGCTAAAATTTTGCAGTTACAGCTAAAATATTCTATTTTCCTTAAAAGGGTGCTCTTTGGCAGGGAGGTCAGGTATCCTGCTCATAGTGAGTGACAACCCCTTAGCGCCTCAAGCATTATTCACAGCGGTGAATAAAAAACATTATCGAGGTTTATTCCTGATGTAAGTTTAAATACCATCGAGGCCATGTTCTTTGTGGAAGACGTGGCAAACACAGGGAGGATGCACATTGATCGTATAGTGTAAGTATATTGTGCGCATGGCACGTCTGACCCTGAGTGGTTGCATGCATCGTACGTTCCGCACGTTGTAAGTACTTACATTGTGCTTACTAGTAGCTAAATTACCGGGTATCTGTTTTATCTGTGGATTGTGTGATGAGTATTGAAGATGGTTACCTACCAGATAATGTTTTGTTTTCTTTAAAACAGCTTGTAAAACATTTGAAAGCTGTCACTGTGAACAAGCTTCTAAGACTAAAACAAGCAAATTTAACTTAAAACTATGTCATATGCATGTTTCAATTTCAAAATGTCTGCCAGATATTTTCATGTATATGACTGAAATAGCCTTTTTAAAGGATTAATATCAAGTGTTTACAACAGAGAGAAACATTCAGCATTACCACATCAACAGAAAAAGCAACCCCATTACCACAAGATTATTTGTCCTTAATCATGTCATTCACTTGCTTTGTTTTGTTTTTTTACAGACTTTGTAGTTGATGCTACAAGAAAAGGTAACAAGATCCGTTTTGCTAACCATTCTGCAAGTCCAAACTGCTATGCCAAAGGTAAGTAATACGTAAATCAAGTCCTACACTAAAAATGACAAGTACATGACATAGTGCATATGTAAATATGTTAAAACATGTACTATGTAATGATGTTTTCATGCTGTGATGACTCAAGAGTGAGAAAAGACGATTGATAAATTATTTAAGATCACATCAAAGAGGGTCTCAGTCAAGTTGGCTCATCTGGCAAGGCCCTTGTTTGTAGTACAGTAAATACCAAATTTCAATCTACAGCAGTGCCAGGAATTGAGTGTGCTTGAAAATCCCTTGGACAAGGAATGTTTGTTGTCTCATGGAAACCTGTACAGAACACAAGTAGCTGATCCTGGCTGTGATTGTTTTAATGATGGTGGTCAAGATTCAGTACCCTAGATATTGTTGAGGTAAGACCTGGAATGATGCTTTGGCCACTCAACAATCACCAGTGTGCTGATAATGTGTGGAATTATATATCAGGAAAGCGTAGTGCATTATAAGTCCCCTGTATTCTATCCTTGATATTTAAAATGTAAAGTTGAGTTGTTACAAGTCTAGTAGAAATTATTCCAATCAGTAATTTGAAATCCTAATTTACAACTAAATTGCAGCATGCTGTTGTACCTTGGTGAATTATTTGTATTTTAATCATCCCTGTCTCGATTCTTGTTATAGTGATGATGGTGAATGGGGATCATCGAATTGGGATTTTTGCCAAAAGGCCAATACAGAAAGGAGAAGAATTGTTCTTTGATTACAGGTAAGCAAAATTATTTGTACGGCTAAAAAAACATTGAGTGTTTGCATTATGTTCCTTGACACACTCACAATCTAATGCAGTATGCGGTGTTTATTTATTTCATTTAACTTGGAAAAGTCAAGATTTGTCTTTTGATTCTTAATGAATTCATTTAAGTAGAATACACATCTTTTGTTTAAATTCTTTTTGATTTGTGAAAGAAAAAGATACTCATTGTGGGGATATGTTTGCTCATTTCATGAAAATAAAAAAGAAAATCAGAAATAGAATTCATGTTTAGCATTTTGACCATTTGACACACACAAATCCAATGAGTACAGGGGACATGAGACAAACCATCATTGTTTAGCCTAGCCTGTATATTGTGAACCAGCAAATGATTAGTTGCAAAAAATATATTATATTGAAGCAAAATACATGTGATGCAAAACAAGATATTTACAGATCTAAAATGTAAACTCCCCACAAAGTATCAGCCTTCATTTCAACTCCAAAATGTCTGAAATTAACTTTCTATAGGTACAGTGTCATTTGAAATGTGATAAAATGATAACTTCAAACCCACTTTTTCTTGATTTTACATATTTTGACATGTCATACTTTGAAGAATTATGACTCCACTTTGAGTGTTGTATGAATTTCAGACAAATATCCATGTAAAGCTGAAAATACATTCTAATTGAATTTAGAATAAAATCAAATTGACCAGAGGTCAACTTTACTGGCGGTTTGTTGTGGACACTCACATTTTAGAGCTATTATTACAAAATTAGTGCACTAATTTAGATATAGCCTATATAATGACCCCACACATCAATGTTCATGGCTAACGCATGCCTAAAGGAAAGGTTGTTGGTTGACTGTTTACAAATTAGGGAAAACAACAGTTAATATTAATTAAATTAAATATGTGACCCGTCATATCGAAAGGTACCTCAAGGTCGGCAAAATTAAAATTTATTTTTTGGTCTCATCTGAAAGAATATATTTTAAGCTTTCAAATGACACCTTGCTTTTGGTTATTGGATGTTCGATTACAAAGTTACATCCAAATTGGTAAAAGGTATCGGGCTGATTCCGAAAACTAAAGTTCTGAGAAAATCAAGTTTAAAGTTTCTGTACTGGAATAAACGTGAATGGAGAAAAGATTTTTATCTCGGTTTTTAAAACATTTGTCTTATGTTTTTAATGTTGGAACCTGATTAATATGATAGAATACACATCAAAGGTAACATTTCTGATGAAATTAGAAATTCGACCTTGGACGTGATTTTTGATTATGCTCAGCTTCAATTGCCCGTATCTCGTAATTTACTATGCCGGTATTAAGGTACCTTTAGATATGACGGGACACATATTATGAAACAAACACGAATTGTGGTCTTTTTGGTTTGAATATTACATAAATATGATGTTATTCTTAAATGTCCTACATGCCCTTACCTTCAGTTTGCACATACATTACTCTTTTCAGATATGGTCCAACAGACGCTTTGAGGTATGTCGGCATTGAAAGGGAGGCAGATGTGTCATACATTGCTGGAAAGTGAAATAAACTAAAGACTGACATTGTATTACCTTGCTTCAATTATCTCATGTATTAAATGGCCTTACTCTGAAACTGCCAAGTGAGTGGTTCAAAAGAAACAATTTTTTGTCTGTAGAAGAGGATCAATATATTTAAGCTCAGAAACTGCCTAGTGAGTTCTTCCAGCAGTAAAGAGGACAAATACGTAGGGCCTAAGATTTTGTAAAAAAATTGTAATATTTTTGTCCTTGCATTGGATAGTGTCAGATGCAGATTAGAGGAGAGGTCCCATGTCATGCTGGGCATTCCTCAAGATTGGGCAAAATTGTGTATTCTACTTGAAGTAGACATTTTGACGAGTTCTTTATTTTGTGAATAAAAATTCCCAGCCATGAAATACAAACTTGCCAAAATATAATGCCCATGATCATTGATGTACCTTGATTTCTGCCCAAAAATATATATAAAAGCAGTATTGTGTAACGGGGGACACGTAAACTAATTGGTAATAGCTTGCGCTTATCTGCACTTGTCGCCAAAATGAATTAAGGGATGTTTGGTTGGAACTTATTCAATTTGATTGTGTTAAAATCATGGAAAAAGTACAAAAGACACACAACCAAAAGCATGAATAAGGGAAATTGTCGATCTATTAAAGGGTTTGTTTTGAGAAACAAGACTGTCTAAGCAACGTTGGCGATTTATTTACGTGTCTCCTCTAAGAATGTATCAATGTAGAGCTGTTTAATTAGACAATTATTTTTACCGTTGGCGGATCTCAGGAGAAATGAGGTTTTAATTCCCTATAAGGCGCCACAACACAAAATAGCTTCCCATTGACTTACTGTACAAAACGGCTTCCTTAAAACACCCAAAAACTCAATAATAAAGCAACTGGTTGCTTCAACACTGCCTTTTCTCAGTTGATTATGATCTCTTCTAGCACAAAATGATGATAAAATAACACCATCAAGGCAAAATGTTCAAGATACTGGACGCTGAAGTAATAATGCCCCCTATCACTGATAGCCGAACTTTGTATTACTAGAATCAGACACAAATTAAAGGAGCTTGGTCCGATTGCTTCAACTTTTTTCAAACTTTTTGAGATTTTGGTACCAAAGTATTGCTCATATTTTTCTCATAACCCGTGTGAAATTTTACGGCTGAGTTATGTTCCGTTTTGGAGATATGTATGAAAATGTGTCTAATTATGGTAACGTATAGGTGGCTCTGAAATACCAAATTGCCCATAAAATCAAAACGGTTTGACCGATTCAGCTGAAATTTGAAAGTTACACTTCTTTAGTGGTTATCTTTCATATGACATTGAAAACCAAATTTTAAGACCAAGCTCCTTTAAGGAAAACGCTTTAAATTTTACCAAAGTAATCTGGAGATCAAAAATGGCATCAGAGCATCTTTAAATAAACCTAACTCTATAATTAGAACAAAATATTGACCAAACATATTGCCCTTCCATACGTTTCGAGGTCTTCATTTAGGACAGGGCAGTCAATTTTGCCGATTTTAGAAATGCCGGATTGCGAGCGCCAGTTATTTAGTGTAGTGCACCCATAAACTATGAAAACAGTACTTACCTGAAGGAAGGATATATAACCAAAGATGGTGATTTACTTGCATCATTGAAGGTTTGCCCAAAATTTCATTTACAGTGATGTTGTAATTGTGAAGTTTGATAGTAGTTGTCAACATGATTTTTGGTTCTCTTGTAAATTCATTTGTTACTTCAAATGATCTGCAATGATTCACTCACTGCCATTTGATAATATCAGTGTCTTCTAGCTCAAAGATAAAGCCTAAATATTGTTTGTTTGGCGTAACCAGACCGACCGTTATTTTCTGGACAAATGAAACAATTTGGAAAAACACCCAAATTTAGTATACTAAATTGGTGAGAAAACACCCAAACTTAACTAGCATGAAATTTTGTGTCTTTTTGCTGAAAGATTTTCTACATACCTGCCAACTAGTAAGATTAAATCTTATTTAGTAAGATTTTTGAGGCTTATGACAGCAGAAAATCTTACTGAATCAGATTTCTGGATCTGTGAAATTACATAACTTCAGGTACTTTTGGGTGTAAAATCTACTTTTAGTGAAAAAAAATCTACTTTTTAGGTTGCAAAGTCTACTTTTACACATTCACAGGTTGGCAGGTATGTTTCTATGGTTACGCCAATCGAACAAGTTTTTTTAAGTCTAAGAGCATATATTGCATTTGTTTTGAAACTCAGGACTCTTTGTTGTTAAACATTGCAGACAATTTATTGTTTATGTGAATAGATGATAGGTATGTAATACCCCTTGAAACAAGGTAAATCGACTGGTATGCAAGCAATAGTAACAATATCCTAAAATACAATCACAGATTCTTGAACTAACACATTTACTATGGCTGCAAGTCAAATCAAATCAAATCAATCAAATCAAATCAAATCAATTCTAAAACCTACAAGAATAACCAGAACAACTGCTACTTTAATTGACAATGTTCTTACCAATTGCAATAGTCCTTTAAAATCTGCAATTC
>JXSR01S056276.1:0-10008 GCA_000969725.1 Ophiothrix spiculata | reverse complement strand
AAAAAAACATTACTTCTGATAAGACAAATAGTATAAACCCGAGCTTTATCCCATTCGTCACTTTAGTCGTGTGAAGTCCTAGAAAAGTTGCTTCTCGTGTAACGTCTCGTCACCATAGAGTTGTTATTATAATCAAGGCAATAATTCCTGCTCTAGCACCTATTATTGAATCTTTTTGAAATCAGCATACGAGTCCTATGGTTGTTGTTAAAGCCCCTAGTGCACCTGCAAGGGGTCAAGGTCTACGGTCTACCATGTGGTAAGGGTGTTGATGGCTTAAGTTTGACGTCATTTTTATATTACCTTTTATTTTCGTTAAAGTATTGGTTAGTTAAAATAGTAAAAACTGCAGATTGTATAAATGCTACAGCTATTTCGAGAATAAATAAAAGAAACAGCAGAATAAACGATAATACTCCTACGGGTGATGTTCTTATTGCTGTCCAAACTACGCACGAGCATAGGAATATTAATAAGTGTCCTGCTAATATGTTGGCTCCTAGACGAAACCCTAAGGTTAAAGGTTGAATACATAGTCTAACTAACTCTATTATAACCATTAAGGGGATAAGGGCAGGGGGAGTGCCTTGTGGCACTAAGTGTGCCAGCTTGGCCTTTCATTTGTTAATAATTCCCATCACTTTTAGTGTTAGTCAAATTGGAAGCGATAAACTAAAAGTAAAGCTCAAGTGAGAGGTTTGAGAAAATGTATATGGTATTAAGCTCAATACTTTATAGGATAAGCACAATAAAAAAATAGGAACCATAAACGAATTTCAGGGCTTAAGGGTGTTAGGTAAAATTTTCTCCTGAATTAGTAAGCCTATTCTAGATAACATTTTAGTTCGAGTTGGTAAAACGTGGGTTAAAGTTTTTGTAAAAATTCATATCAGGGCTACTAAAGCGCCAACAAAGGTAAGAGAAATAAATCTTATATATACTGGTGTGAACTGGTCAAATATTTTTTTAGTTAGTTTCATTTTCAGGGGTTTTTGTTAATCATATCTGTTGCTTTATTTCTTATGGGGGTGGAAATTATAATCGAGGAGTTAGCTGATTTTATATACATAAAAATTAAGAAAAGAAATACTCATTTTATTAGTGCGTTAGATAGTCAAATTGTAAAGTCTAGTTGTGGCATTATCTAATGAAACATTCTAAATTTCTTCGTAAGATTAAGAGTCTTATGCTTTATATAAGCTAATTAAATATATTATTCTTCTGCAATATCTTGACATCACTTATAAAAACTTTCTCGTGGCAAAGATTCTACAACTATAGGCATAAAACTGTGGTTAGCTCCACATATTTCACTGCATTGCCCATAAAAAACTCCTGGTCGAGAAATATTTATAAAAAGCTGGTTAAGTCGTCCGGGAACAGCATCCATCTTAACTCCTAAGACAGGGACACACCATGCATGTATAACGTCCGTAGAGTGAGTAACCACTCGAATTTTAGTTTTTGTTGGAAGTACAAGTCGGTTGTCTACTTCTAGTAAGCGGGGTAGTCCTGAAGTTTTTAAGTCCTCGGTTTTAACCATATAGGAGTCTAATTCTATTCGGTTTTTGTCTCAAAATTCGTAAGTTCAATATCATTGGTGACCCACAGTCTTTATAGTAACTTCCGGTTTTGTTCCCTCGTCTATTCAATAAAGTAGCTTAATAGATGGAATCGCGAGTGCAATCAGTATGAATCTAGGAGAAACTGTTCATCAAAGTTCTATTTGTTGCTTTTCAATTAGCTTTCAAAAAGAAGGTAAGTTTTGTCCAAGTAAGGCTAGTGCATACAACACTAGTATTGTTATAAATACTATAAAGCACATGGCGTAATCGTGAAATCAGTGAAATTGGCTCATGACAAGCGAAGCCGGGTCTTGAAATCCTAGTTGTAATGGGGTTGACATCTTTATTTATTTCTTTAAGTTGCTTAAGTTGGAAATTCCTACTTCATTTAGTTTTCGTGATAATAGAGATACTAGAGATACCCCAATTCTTGCCTCAACTGCAGATAAGGCCAAAATAAAAATAGCCACGTGGGTGAGTTTAGTGCTAGTGCCAAGAAGAAAAGCATAAATCGCTACAGCTAGCCTTTTTAGTAACAAAAACTCCAATGAGATAATTAACGACAATAAAAACTTTTTTTTATTAATAAGTCTTATTGCCCCTAGAAGAATAATTAAGAATATAAAGTGATAAAAATACATAAAAAAAGCCCCAAATAAATAAAGGATTTCAAGTGCCGAAAACTTGTGTTTTAATATAAACTAGCTTTTTATCTTATTATGTTTTTAGTTATTCTCTTAGTGCTAATGGGCATTTCGTTAAACGTATGATCTTGAGGTGGATAGACAGGATAATGTCACTCTAAACTGGCATTTAATTCATTAGTGTGAGCTTTATTCATCTTGTTTCTAAAAGATAACACGATTATAGTTAAAAAGGCTATTGTACCTATAAAAGATAATAAAGATCCTAAAGAAGAAACTGTGTTTCAAAATGTGAAAGCATCTGGGTAATCTGAATAACGTCGAGGCATCCCAGCTAGTCCCAAAAAGTGTTGGGGGAAAAAGGTTAATTTAACCCCTATAAACATTAAAAAGAAATGAGTTAGTGCTCTAGCTCGGTCTATTGTTGCCCCTGTGAATAGAGAAAATCAGTGGTTAAATCCAGCAAAAATAGCAAATACAGCTCCCATAGATAAAACATAATGGAAATGTGCTGTTACGTAATATGTGTCATGTAGTGCAACTTTAAGCGATGAGTTAGATAATATAATTCCGGTAAGTCCTCCCACCGTGAATAAAAAAATAAATCCGAGGGCCCAATAAAGTGAAGGGTGAGCCTTATTTGTATGGAAAAATGCTCCTTGAAGTGTTGCAAGTCATCTAAACACCTTTACTCCGGTAGGTATTGCTATAATCATGGTTGCTGCAGTAAAATAGGCTCGGGTGTCGACGTCCATACCAACAGTAAACATATGGTGTGCTCATACAATAAATCCTAATATTCCAATAGAGATCATTGCATACATCATACCTAAATACCCAAATGGAGCTTCCTTTCCTGTCCGGTTAGCAACAACATGTGATATTATCCCAAATCCTGGTAATATTAAAATATAAACTTCAGGGTGACCAAAAAATCAGAACAAATGTTGAAATAGTATTGGATCTCCGCCTCCAGTTGGATCAAAAAATGTCGTATTTATATTTCGATCTGTTAATAACATTGTAATTGCTCCTGCTAAAACTGGAAGTGACAATAAAAGCAAGATTGTCGTCAAAAATATAGACCAAACAAATAAAGGTAGTCGGTCCATGGTCATCCCTGGGGCTCGCATATTAAGAATAGTTGTTATAAATTTAATTGACGCCATAATAGACGAAGCGCCTGCCAAGTGTAATGAAAAAATAGCTAAGTCGACAGATCCCCCAGCGTGTGCTGTGGGTCCTGATAGGGGGGGATAAACTGTCCAACCCGTTCCAGCTCCTCTTTCATTGGCAGCTGACGCTAGCAAAAGGATAAATGCGGGAGGAATTAGCCAGAATCTCATATTTTTCATCCGAGGGAAAGCCATATCCGGTGCTCCTAACATAAGGGGGACAAGCCAGTTACCAAATCCTCCTATCATTATAGGCATTACCATGAAAAATATCATCACGAATGCGTGAGCTGTTACCATAACTTTATATATTTGGTCATCTTGAATTAAAGAGCCGGGCTGAGATAGTTCTACTCGTATTATTTTACTCATAGCAGTTCCCACTGTTCCTGCTCAAGCGCCGAAAATAAAGTACAACGTTCCTATGTCCTTATGGTTTGTTGAAAAAAGTCATCGTTCTAAATTCCTTACATTAAAAGGCACTTAAGATTAGATAATTTTAATACCTATTTTCTACTTTGAAGGCAGAGAGTTTAATTAACTTAAATCTTATAGGGTGGCTGATAAAAGTGATGGTTTGTAAAACCATTTATGGGGCTTGATATGCCTCTCCTATAAAAGAAAGTAGCTATGGGAAAAGTGTTATACTTACAATATAATGATGCCTGTTTGACTCAGGTCTTTCTTAAAACACCAAATATTATATTTCTTTTAAGTTTGCAACTTAACGTGCGGGTATTTACACTATGGTGTTAAGAGAAAGAGAGTCGAACTCTTGATATAAAATTCAAAGTTTTATGGAATCCCTGTTTTCCTACCTCTTATCTTTCACAATAGGCTGAAGCTTAATTGGTTATAGCGTTTGGCCGTTAACCAGAAGATAGCGGGATCAAAGCCCGTCAGCCTAGAATGCTAAAAAAGCTAAATAGGTCTAGCGAAAAGCCTAAAACTTTTTAGATCAGAGTTCAATTCTCTGTTTTAGCTATGGTAGTTGTATTTTTAAACTCTTTAGTAGGTCAAATATTTATTTTTTTATTAAAATTCTTAGGAGTAGTTGTACCCGTTCTAATTGGAGTTGCTATATTAACCCTTCTTGAGCGGAAGGTTATAGGCTACATGCAGTTTCGTAAGGGGCCAAACTTAGTCGGTCCGCTAGGTGTTCTTCAACCTATTGCAGATGGATTAAAGCTTTTTATAAAGGAAAGATTTAGCCCTTCAATTTCTACCACTTTTATGTTCTTTTTAGCCCCAGTAAGATTTTTTTTTCTAGCCCTATTAATATGAGGTGCTCTTCCAGTGGGGGTAAGTGGACTACATTTAGAGTTATCCTTACTATTTATCTTAAGAGTCTCAAGTTTATCAGCTTATTCAGTTTTAGTAGCAGGGTGAGGCTCAAACTCCAAGTATGCTTTACTAGGCGCTTTACGTGGTGGGGCTCAAATAGTCTCCTATGAGGTGAGTTTTAGTTTGATTATTATACCTCTCGTCTTTTTTTTAGGTTCTTGAAAACTAAATACTTTTAGAATATGCAACTCGTTTAACTGGTTTTTCTTTCCTTTCTTTCCGTTATGAATAATGTGATTTATTTCAACCCTGGCAGAAACAAATCGTGCCCCCTTTGATCTGACAGAAGGGGAATCGGAGCTAGTTTCAGGGTATAACGTTGAATTTGCAGGGGCTCCGTTTGCTCTTTTTTTTATTGGCGAGTATGCAAAAATTATTTTAATAAAAATATTAACTGTCATAATGTTTTTTGGGAAAGTATTTAGTTATTTCAATATCATAGTCCCAATTCTTGTCAGTTTGCTTGGGGGTAGTTTTATATTTTCTTTCCTATGAATTCGTTCATCGTTCCCCCGAATACGATATGACCAATTAATGATGGTTATGTGAAAGGGCTTCTTGCCTGTCTCCTTAGGTCTTCTTTTATTCTACATGAGCAGAGTTTATTTCTTTTCTGGCTTTTCTTTCTAGGGTAAGTCCTTGTGGTAAGGAAAAGTAGCCGATAACTATTTTTTAGTTTGTTCGAATCAAACCTTATCCTGTCATGCTAATCAAACTCTTTAATTTTTTTCTTGTCTTTAGTATTATATCTATTATCTTATGTTCCAAATGATTTTTTATTTGATTTTGAATTGAGTGTATTTCCTTATCAGTTATAATCTTATTGCGAAAGCAAAAAAAAAGAGTTCGAAATTTGGAGTCTATGAGAAAGTATTTTGTCACACAAGCGCTTGCTAGTGTTATCATCCTTGTAGGTGTCCTTTCTCGTTACTTTGAATTAGGTGCTGTTAGAATAAACGGTGAATATGGTTATATAAGATATGCTTTTATTGTTTCTGGGTTACTAGTAAAGTTAGGAGTTTTGCCCAATCCTTACTGATTTATAGATGTCATTTCTGGGGTTTCGTTTTCTCGTTTAGGTTATGTTTTAATAGCTTCCAAGATAGCTCCTTTGTATTTATCCTTTTTAGTGATTAATTTAAAAATTTTTATTATTAGGGGCTTTATAGGTGCTCTAACTGCGTTAATTTTTAGGATATTAGGTATTAACCAAGCTAATTTCCGTAAGTTAATAGCATTTTCGTCTGTTGCTAATCTAGGGTGATTCGTATTATGTCTGCCTCTAATGAAAGGCTTCAATATAAGGTTTTGCTTTATTGGCTACGTTTTAACTATAATGCCTTTGGTTTGGGTCAGACAGAAAGTAAGCTTTAGAAAACTATTAAAGAGAAATCGGTTTTATTATAACAGGTCTTACAAGATAATATTAGTTTTTAGTTTACTATCTTTAGGGGGGCTACCGCCTTTTATAGGGTTTTTTGTTAAGTGAACATTTTTTCAAAACCTAATCAAAAATGGGCTATACTTATTCAGAGCCTTATTGATTATAAGTAGCCTGTTTTCTTTGTACTTTTATCTCTTTAGCAGTTTTAAACTATACAGATTATTTTCCAAAAATACTAAGAGTCAAAAAATATTTTTGTACTGCGTAAAAACTAAAGCGTTTTTATATTATGTTGGTGTTAGAACTACAAGATTCTTAAGTCTTTTATTTATTTTAGGCTTTTTCTGAGTTTTAAGGGTTAGTTAATTTATAATTTTAGTCTGTCTAACTAAAGTAATTGGTTAAACTCCAATACCCTTATAAAGTGCCAATTCGAAAGAATCATCCTGTTGTCAAGATTTTAAATACCAGACTTTGAGACCTGCCTTCCCCATCAAATTTATCTATTTGATGAAAATTTGGGTCACTTATAGGGTTATGCTTAGGTGCTCAAATAATTACGGGTATTTTTCTAGCTATGCATTACACTGCTGACACCACACTAGCTTTTTCTTCTGTTGCGCATATATGTCGAGATGTTAACTATGGGTGACTTTTGCGAAATATTCACGCTAATGGAGCTTCGATGTTTTTTATTTGCATATATTTTCATATAGGGCGTGGGCTATACTACGGGTCGTACGTTAATGCGATTACCTGAAACATCGGAGTTGTTTTATTTCTTCTTTCTATTTTAACCGCTTTTTTTGGATATGTTCTTCCTTGAGGGCAAATGTCTTTTTGGGCTGCTACTGTTATAACAAACTTAGTTACGGCTGTACCCTATATCGGCACAGACATAGTCCAGTGAATATGGGGTGGGTTTTCAGTTGATAATGCAACTTTACATCGATTTTTTGTATTTCATTTTTTATTTCCCTTTGTTCTTGCGTTTTTAAGAATTTTGCACTTATTATTTTTACATGAAACAGGGTCTAATAAACCTTTAGGTGTTCCCTCTGACTGTGATAAGGCTCCATTTCATGTTTATTTCACGTCTAAGGATGTTGCAGGCTTTATTGTTTTTATCGCGTTACTGCTAATTTTGGCTCTTCTTGCCCCTGTTGCCTTATCAGACCCAGAAAATTTTATTCCGGCAAACCCCTTAGTTACACCCCCCCACATACAACCAGAGTGATATTTTCTTTTTGCTTATGCCATTCTTCGTTCAATTCCTAATAAGTTAGGTGGAGTAATAGCTCTTGTAAGTGCCATTCTAGTGCTTTTTTTAGTCCCATTTCTTCACCTTTCAGCTCAAAATGCTTGTACTTCTCGCCCATTAAGCCAATTAGTGTTTTGAATTGTTGTGGGAAACTTTTTTGTTTTGACTTGAATAGGAAGCCAGCCCGTGGAATACCCTTATATTGTCTTAGGTCAAGTAGCATCTGCTCTTTATTTCATTAACTTTGTTATATTAAGTCCTGGTGTTAGTCTAATTGAGAAGCGCGTAAGCGAAAGATTTTGCTTTGGGAGCTAGCAGCGGTCTATTTTGTAAGTAGAAGGAGATCGGTTAAAATCCGGTTCAAAGCTAAAAAATTAAAAAAAATTTACAATTTCCCAATTAAAAATATTATTGAGATAGTTAAAAGTATAACAAAGCTCTGAAGATGCTAAATTGAGGCGTTAAATTCCCTCTCTTAATATTGTAATCAATTTGGTTCTAGTTGTCTTAATTATATATGTTGAGGCTTATGCATGCAAGAGTTTCCCGCCCCGGTGATTATAAAGCAGTTTCAACTTTTTTGTATATTTAAAATTTTGTTGCTAACTTTTTTTAAATATAATTATATTATAATTAATAATAATAAATAGCATCACACCTGCAGCAGTAAATACTTAACACTAACTGAAAGGTTGATTAGACCAAGTATAAACTAAAAAAGGCTAAATTTCGTGCCAGCAGCCGCGGTTACACGAATCGTTTTTTATAATAAGTTAAGTGGCTTATATGATTATCAACATATTATAATAAGTTAAAAAAGTTATAAATAAGTGTGAAATCTTAATTTTAAACTGAAAAATCTTATTTTGAGAATTCTACAGCTTTAGGGTGTAAACCCGGATTAGAGACCCGGTTATTCCTAAATAAAAACCTAAAGCCTGCGGAGTATAAAGTTGTCTTTGAGAAGCAAAGATCTTGGCGGTTGCTTATTTCTGACTAGGGGAGCTTGCTTGAAAAGGATAATCCACCAAATACCTGACTTCTTATTGACTTTTCAGCTACTATATCATCGTTTCTAAGCACTTAATATGAATTTAAGACAGCAAAATTCTTTTATAGAAATAAATCAGATCAAGATGGTGCTAATAAAGAAGGAATAGTGAGCTACATTAGCTTTTTGCTTATGGAGTTATACTTGAAATAGTATAATAAAACAGGACTTAGTAGTAACTTATTTAATATAAAAAAAGTGAAATAAGCTCTTAGTTTCGTACACATCGCCCGTCGCCTGCGGGGTAAAACCTGGAGTAAGTCGTAACAAAGTAGGCGAACTGGAAAGTGTGGCCTGGACATAAAGAAAATAGTTTAGTTAAAAATTTAGACTTTGGGAGTCTAGGATGCCTTCTCAAGTTGGCTTTTCTTATTAGTAAAAGTATCATAATGGTTGTGAGTTTGTTTTAGGAGCAAAAAATGTTAGTTCAAATCTAGCCTTTTACTACGAGATTTTTTGTGACACGACTATTATATAATAAAATTATCTAGTGAAATCTTATATTAAAATATTATAAAAGATTTACAACAACAAAGTATTTTTTAAAAAAATTATTAAGATGTCCATAACTAACTGTAAAGGTAGATTGAAATAACAAAAAATTATAGTAATAAATAAAATTTTTGTCAAGTACTTTTTGTATTACGGTTTAACAAAAAACTTCTTTTTTTAAAGATAAAACGAAACAAAATGAGCTATTCTACACAATGTAAGGCATAGTATATTTGGTGTAGCAAAACCAGAATAGTGAGTGTAGAATAGGTGCAAAACGTAAATCGTATTTTGTGATAGCTTTTTTAAGAGGAATTAAATATAAGTTTAAAATAAAATTTTTATGTTAAAAAGTCTTGGACGAGCAAGATTTTTTTTAAGAATACAATCTTTTTTAATAAAAAAAGCCATTAACCTCAAAATTTACTTAAATAAGTAAGTTAATTTTAGTAGTTATCATGTGCAGTGTGTTGTAACAGATTAAGTATGCTTTCTAGTGATTACTTGGGCTAATTTTTAAAATTATACCCTTATAAGTGTTTTTAGCACTATAATAATGTTAAAATAAGTAAAATGAATATTTATAAAAATTTAATATAACAATACGTGATGTTACGAGTTTATTGTAAATAAAGTTTAGTAAGTATAATATTAATACAAGTAGGAAAAGGAACTCGGCAAATTCTTTCTACGCCTGTTTATCAAAAACATCGCCTTTGGATTTGGATCAAAGGTCAGGCCTGCCCGGTGACTTTACGTTAAACGGCTGCAGTACTCTGACTGTGCAAAGGTAGCAAAATCAATTGTTCATTAATTGTGGACTGGAATCAATGGCTTGACGATAGAAAAACTGTCTCTTTCTACTTTTTTAGAATTTTATTAAAGAGTGAAGAAGCTCTTATATATTAGCGGGACGAGAAGACCCCGTTGAGCTTTAGTTAGCCAAGCTTAATAAAAGCTTAATAACTTAGGTTGGGGCAACCATTTTTCTTATGAAACAAAAATATACTAAAACTGAATTTAATCTTTTAATGAGCCTTAATCTTGGGAAAATAGAAAAAGTTACCACGGGGATAACAGCGTAATTTTTTT
>JXSR01S056269.1:101987-115043 GCA_000969725.1 Ophiothrix spiculata | reverse complement strand
AAACATTCGTGTTTTTTCTCCTATATTCTAGAGGATGTATAATTATAGCTGCAAAATGCAAGACAAAGCTTGAGTAGTGTCATATGACTAATCAAATTGTTCAGCTATACTTGTTATAAGTACCATACACCAAAAGTATATACTTTGTTCATGAACTGAAAAATCTGTGTGCATGAGAAACTTGTACATTATTAGTTACCCCCTGTTTGTTCACTCAATACGGAAAGATATCTATGGTTGGGTGCTGTATCACATTCGGCCTCATGTAATACAGCATCCAACCATTGCTTAAGAACAGGGGGTAACAAATTTATCACTTGGTGTAGGCATGGATCTTATTATTAAAACGTAAATTATGCAGAATTAGATTTCAAATTGACCTAAATTGTCTTCATAAATGGTAAAAGTCAACCAAGCAATACGGATTTGCCAAACAGGTAATATATAACCGTATTGCATGGTTTAAGGATAAGTTTGCGTGCGCGACTTTTGCAAGCGCCCAATAAAAACATTCCACGGGCAGTCATCCCTGCTTGATAACTTTTTGATTACGCGGTCAAGGTTATTTTTAGACTTAAAGGGGCATTGGACAAAATTTTGAAATTTTGTTTGTGGATGATTTACACTTCCTATGTCAGAAAATAAAAGTCAATTACCAAATATCGGGAAAGTTTTGATCAAAAATTTGAATGTTATTTAATTTGTGATTTTGGATATGAGCCTATTCTCTAAACGTATTTATTGATGCTATATAATGAGAAAGAGCCAAAGATTTGTTTGAAAAAAAACATTTGTTTCACATCATAGATTGCAGAACAATCAAAAGAAATTTGGAATTTTCATTAGATCTCCTGAAAAAGTCAATTCTAGAAAGTCAACTATAGAGGGCAGTATTTATCGTTGTCGACAACGATAATTAAAGATAAGAGAATATCTAAATATTTTGATATATAGGGTTTGAATTTGACAATGAAACTTTGCATGCTGTCATTACTACCACTAATACTTCAAATGATGCAAAAATCTCAAAATGTTAGGAGAAAAGTTTGGGGGTGATGCTGAACTTGTCCAATGCCCCTTTAAAGTATTTAATAAGGCTATATATTAATTAGCTTTTGCCCAATGGGATTCAAGGATTTAAGTCAACCAAGTGATAAGTAAGCTAACAGACTGGCTTTAGCAACATTTACTATATCATAAAATCATGATACAAATGTGTTTTGTAACTTATTGTTTCAGACCTCCGATAAAGAACGAACTATCTTCTCTGTTCTTAGCAACTTCATTATCAAAAGATCACAGTGTGGTTCAGACTAAGTAAGGCATTCCCTCATAAAATGAACTTGACACTTGAAGATAGGGAAGCGTTATCAGTGTCTAACACTCTAGTGCTGTATATGATAAGGACCCTCGGTTGGTTTATATTAGATGTACGATATGCATGGAACATCATATGAACTTAAATATAAATATACACATAAAGCTCTAGAAATCAAACGGTGCTATGGGCAAGATAGTCAGAGTAATTGAAAATAAAAAATGTAGAAACTGTACTTTAAAAAACTACAAGGGTGTTCAAAAAGTTCGCAGCCTGGGGTAGAAGGGGATAAGCTATACTCTGTAAATCTTGAAGTATGTAACAAGTATCCGTTTAACGCACAAAAACCAATATGACCATACGGGGAAGTAAATTAGTCCATATTTCACAAATCGTAACGAGGTACCAAATCTTGCTGATTATTCAAATGAATTTATTTACAATGTTTTTCTATGTGTTATCAAAAAAATTAGCCCAAAATAATACCAAAATAATGAAGAATTCATGTAGAAATATATCAATACGCAGTGATTCGGCCTTAATCAATCATTACTAGTCTCTTACACAATACAAAACCACCAGTTCATAATGTTGAAGAATACAAGGGATATGCTATGGCTCTTGTAACAGAGTCTGATTTCATGTTGCATACTTCAAGGTTTATAGAGTATATGCCATTTTCATTTATATGCTGAGTTGACACCTTGTCTTTGTTGCTTCTGTTGTGTGTAGCATATGTAGAAAGGTTTAAGGTTGAATGTGAGTTAGTTTTAATGAGAATAAAAGTTCATCTGTGTTGGTATAAATCATTCTTTGTAATTTATTTGATGTTCTCAACACTAATTTAACATACCTAGAACTTTTGGATGATGTGCTTCATCCTTCATCTGGAGTTAGACTGATATACATCAGAGTTAACCAACCGTCACGCAACAGAGACGGGGGCTGCCACAAATTGCAGAGAGTCGATGACTCGATTTTGAGGTCACTCGATTTTGAGGTCAAGTGTCAATAAGGTCACTGACCTCAAATTAGGGTTGCCAGTCTAACTCCAGATGAAGGATGAGACACATCATCCGAAAATTCGAGGTATGTTAAACTAGTGTTGAGAACATCGGATAAATTACAAAGAATCAGTTGAGTTTTGTTGCTTATTCAGTTTTTAAGGTAAGAAATCAACACTCAGAAACCTCTTACTAGGCAAGGTTTAAGTTTCTGTGAAATAAAAACGAAAGTAACTTATTACTTTTCAAATATTCATCAATTAAGGTGAACTACATACCATATTTATAAAAACAGAATACCTTATCTTCTTCTACCTGATGCTACGAACTTACTGAACACCCATCATATACTATTAAGCATTAAGATTGCAATGTGGTCATTCTTGTGTCCATTAAGTAAGATTACGTAAAGTTACAAGAATCAAAATATATATAATCATCTACAATGTGACAGTGTGTCCAGGGGATTGGCTTTGGGTGCTGAAGCCCTCTACACTTTGTTAAAAATCATATAAATTCAACTGTTTTTTGACGATTGTAGGTATTAAGACCCCAGCATGATATTGAAAGCCCCTCTGAGCCCACCCCCCATCCCCCATCGATCCCACCATGCAGCAAAACCACCTGGATACACTGGTGATTACAGTGTTGACGTTTTTAATACCCAAGCAAGTGTCAAGGGAAGTCCTTGACTATACTATGGCTAAGATTAGTCAAGACTTCTCTTGACACTTGCTTGAGTATCAAAATCATTGCAGTTTAATTTGTTGTTAAGACTTGCTACATTGATTAAAATGATTTCCTCTGGCTTAAAACTGATTCGATTCACTTTGCTTGGAATATTTTCACACATTTCAGCTCCGCAACCATCAAGATATTCCTATTCATCGTCAGACCAAGTGGAAAGAACACATCATTGGTCACACATCCAATGTAATGTCCATTGACAGAGAAACAATAGATACCATCCGGTGTATCGCATGTCCGTGGACAATTGGAGACAAAGATGACGTCTTTGTGACAGTGAACTCCAGAGGGACACCAATGTGGTACACCAGGGGGTGCACTGAGCGTGTGCAACACCCGCTCATTTTGTGGGTCAATAATCTGTACACTGGTGTTCAACTCCCAGGCGCTGATTACAATGTTACCATTGGGGCACACCGATATAAACCTTGGTTTGATAGTAACTTTGATGCTACCAATATGGCTGCCATCTTGTAAATGCACATTGATGTAATTTCCTGTGCATTCTCCCACCAATATATTTCCATCTAAATCTGTTGCAATCCCTCCAAATGATATAGTCTTCTCTGTTGTTGGTAGGTAGTTGCTAGGCGACGTGGAAGGAAATATAGCAATATGTTCACCTTGTGATGTGAAAATATCAACAAAAGAGGATTTATTAGTCAGGTAATAATCGCCATCAGGTCCAGGTGCGACTCCGAAAGGAAACCACTTTTCTCCGACTTCTTTGCTGCTGACGATGTCAACCATTCTAGCTTGATATTGATCATCCAGGCTGTATACTTTGACATTGGAGGCTTTGAAGTCGGTGATGACAACATGTCCATTGGATAACACACCAATATCAATACCGCCCTCTATTCCCGATATCTGCTTCTTCAATTCCCAGTTCATTGTATCTGTGTAAAATTCTGACGTGAGATCTTCCATATGTCTTGATTTCCTGACATGGTGAGAATTCTCAACGTTATTAGTTTCTACATTGGTCGATTCTTCATTATCATTGATTGCTAAGTCTTCATTTTGATCAACTGAACTTAGCTGAGCTCGATTAAAGTCATCAACTAGGTTTTTGATTCTATTTGAGTTCCTTCGCTCAAGTGAGCCATTCCTACGTGCCGGAGTCTCTGTTGGCAACTTATTTTGTTTCCTTGGCAAGCTTATCTTATATGCTCTTATAGACCTATGTTTTGAAGAAGTCTTTCTCTGATCAGAAGACCAATCATCGTTCTTGATTTCAGCTCCATTAGAAGACATTTGTTCATGATCTTGTCGCTCAGCGTTTGTAGATGGCATTGTATTGCGTGACGATGCAGCAACAAGCGCGCTCAGTCTATTAATAATCATTTCTCGCCGGCTTTCTCTTTCAGGATACATCGTAGAAATTACAGCAGAGGCTTGTGGGTAAGATTGACGTACCTTTTGTTTGTTATTAACAGATTGTTGATGTTTGGTATATGCGTAGTCTGCTGAGCTGTATGGCCTTTGCTTCCAATGACCATTACATGTCGTTTGTTCCTCATCATCTGTATTTGATGGGATATTCACATGAACACTTTTTCTATTTGGATCTTGCTTGATATTTGTTGAAATGTCAGTTTCTGGAGCAACAAATCTTTGTGGAAAAGATCGTCGCTGCTTTTTCTTATTTTGTGGCGATTGCTTACATCTATGAGAATTGAGTACATTGTCACATTTCTGACTTGTTTCATCAGTGAATGTGCCGATGTAAACACTGTGCCTATCTTGTCTGATCTTAGATGATCGATCAGGCTTCACTGGTGGATAAGATTGACGATTCTTTCGCTTATTACTTGATGATTTCAAAAATTTTGCATGCTCAGCTGATTTGTTAAGCCCACATATGTGTTTTTCCTTTTGCAATTCTGTATTTGTTTTTGTGCATTTCATGTCTGTAGATCCACTGGCAGAGTCTACCGTTCCAGAGACTGTCTCTGGGGCCATAGGTCTCTCACACATTTCACGTTGATAATTTGTAGGACATATTATGTCCTCCTCTACCAAATTATAAGTTGGACCACTTGATGAACCTGTTTTCTGATTTAAGTTTGATTCCACTATTTTGGGCAAATTATCTGCCATATCATCATCATGCATATCTCGGCAATTATTTCCATTTTTGTGTATGTTTCCATAAATTGGTGGCATAGACCGGCGTTTCATCTTTGGGGAATAGAAATTCCTGACATTATAATTGATGGGCTTCACTTCACCATGTAAACTGAATCTATTGATTCTGTCCTTGATACTTTTAAACACAACTGGCTCCTCAACACTGTCACACTTTACCACTTCTCGTTTCACATGTAAAACTTCTCTTTTCTCAACTACATGGTCAGTAATATTTGCAGGAGTTGATTCCTGTGATGTCGTCTTATCTGGGATTATACTTGGCAGTTCAGGTGCAGGAGGCCCGTCACAATGCACTGTGTGACGCTTACAATCAGATGATGTTGGTTCAGTTGTGTCTTGTGTTCCTTGAACAAGACTAGATGGCCTTATCTCCTTGTCTTCAATGCCGTCTTTGATATTGCTTGATTCTACTAGCTGTTTATATATAGGCACGATAGGTACTTCAATGTACATGCCATGTCTTTTAGTTGAAGATGACCTGGTGATTTCATCAATGTTTTTAGTTATATCTGCAATAGCAGATTCCATGATTTCTTCGTCCGTGGCATCCCCGTCCTCATGGATGCTGATTGTTGGCACATCTAGTGTCATGTTTTCCTCTATATAGGACTGGATTCGGGTCAATTCTTGCTTGATAACTGCAGTAGATTCTTCAAATTCTGCCAGTAAATCTGCCGAGTTGCAACTGGTTCTACTTGAACGATGTGAACGTGGAAGCTTAACATTGACAGCTTCTTCTGACAAAACACATACTGGTTGGATGATTTCCTCTGAAACAATTCTGGGAGAATCATACAAACTTTCACATTCACTATTGTCTTCAAAAATGTCTCCAGGAAAATCAGCAGCATTTAGAGATTCTTTTATTTCCTCTGAGATAATTCTTGGTGAATCATACAGATTTTCTGGTTCTGCAATGTTTTCTAAAAGAAATCTGGGAGAATCATACACATTTTCTGGTTGAATGATTTCTTCTGAAACAATCCTTGGTGAATCATAAACACTTTCAGTCACTAAATGTCTATCTCCATCATTAGTCTTCACAACATACACAGTTTCAGAAATTTCTGATTCTGTTCTTTGATTGCTGATGCCGGCGGATATTTGCACCCCTTTATCAACAGAATTAGGTGAGAAATCATTATTATTTGTACTATCAGCAAGTTCATGCTTTTTATCACCAGTTTGCCCTTCAAGCAGGTCATGCTCTGCGACTTGAGACCGTTCTTCAGCAAACCCTGTTTCTGGTACTTCTTCATACCCATTCTTGTCCGAATCATCATCAGATACTTCTGCCTGAATATTAAGGTTATCATACCACCCCACCTGGTTTGCTGCTGACTGTGGAGCGTGTGCCAGTGAAAGATCATTTTCCTTCTGGACGAGGACTTCATCATTTGGGCTTACTTGTTCTTCTTCAGTGTCCTTACTTTGTTCGTTAAATGTGTCTAAATTGTTGTTTGAGATAATAGCTATGGGTGCGGAGGATTTTCGATTATCTGAAATCAAATGAAAGGAAAAAAAGAATGATTATTAGCAACATGCATATAGACCCAGATATCAATATCATGGAAGAAACTGGTTTACCTTTTGAGAGCCATATTGGAATAATAAACATATGTTGTGAGGTCTTTATTGCCTCTTCATTCATTTAAGCAGACCATCAATGTATCATGTAAAATCATTAGCAGGGAGAATCATTTCTGGCACAGATGGATCAGAAAGGTTATGAAATAAAGACCCGGCGGATAATATCAACAGAGACAGAGTATTAGCCGTCTATGATGATCGGTGATGACCTCTTATGCATTGGAAAAATGGATCGGAAAAGGTAAACCAATATCTTCCCTAGAATGATTCATGAAATGAAGAATTAGCACAACAATTGAGACCACACTAATTTCTGTTAATGATATCTTAATCATATACCAAATTTTAATGCCAGCTTTTGAAAGTCACAACTTTTGTCATACCAAAGGATTGTAATCAACGGGATAAGTGAATACTTCATACTTCAGGTTTTAATTTTTGCATTTGAATATGAAAAAAATAGACATAAATGCACTCTCTGGTCAACTAAATGGTAATAAAGATATACAAATATTTAAAAGAATTTAAAGAAGTATTTCATACCACACAGAATCCTGTTAAAGGGACCAGCCTAGATTCCACTTAGAATTAAAAACTTGAGTAAATGCTCTTAATAAAGCTTAAAAGTGTAGTAAAATCCACAAAAATACAAAAATTTACACAGAAATGGCTCAAATTGAGAGAGAATTAATTTGCAGTATACCATTCTGTGATGGTGGTGTGACTATCCTGTGCTTTATAAATCGTAAATTTGTACCTCAAATGGATTTACCAAATAAAATATCAAACAAAGCTTCTGGAGATAATTCAATACATATTAAAAGAGAAACAATTTCATCAAAAATAACTAGTTTACCCATCACAGGTGTAGAAACAAGTTCCTGATTTGAAACTGGAAACACTGTTTTCACACCATTTTTTGCTGCCGGTGGCAAAAATTCAAGTTGATAAAAAATTGCAATTTTCTCCAATATTCCTCAAATCATGGAAAACTACTGGTAGGTTATATTACTATAAACATGTTCTATTGATTCATGTCAAAAATATGTTGGTAAAAAATTAGTGGGAAGAATCTAGGCCAGTCCCTTTAAACTTCGCAAAGTTATTTGAAGTGAAATACAAAGACTTGCTAAAACTATTGGTACTTAAAAACTAGGTAAAGAGTAAGGATTGCCTTGAGGACATAGGTAGAATCAGAAAATGAGAAGACTCTTCAGGAAATTGAACAAGACATAGGAAGCAGAGCTGAAATATTACAAACAATAATAATTTCAACAACTATGGATCAAAGAAAACACACATACATCCCTAGCTAGAAGGAATCCTTCAAAATGAGTTTGTCAAATTTATCAGCAATATTCAAATTTCAAAGGGTGTCAACCCTCATTTGCAACCGTTTTCAAAATGCTCTACATCTCAGTAACATATAATTAATTGGTATACATTTCTACAAGTGGACTTGTTGCAACATTATACATATATTATGAGGAGAGCTAAACTAAATTTTGCAAATGTAGAAATTGAAAATATTTACTTTATACAACCTTGAAACATGTGTCTAGGTCATTTTGTTGTCTTGTTGGTAATACTTTAAAAATTACACTAAAAATTTAAAAAAATGAGAAATGCACCCCTACACATGTGTTTCTAAATTCTATCACAAGTAAAATATTTTACCCTTAGCAAAACAAAAAGTTGTTATGCTGTGTCCCAAAATATTGAGCCAAGAACTATGGTGTGGCCCTTTTTGGGCCAAAATCATACATTCTGGTCCAAAACTTTCCTTGATAACCTAAGTGTTCATAATGTAAATCCACTTCTAGAATTAAATACTTTTGGTTATCAGTTGCTAAGTTAAAGAGCATAAACATTTCTGAACATTATAGGTTGACACCCAACTTAAAAAAGATAGTTTTTCAACATTAAACATTTCAAGGTAAAGGTGACTGTCAGTCGTACTACAAGTACCAGAACATGCCATTCTTAGCATAAAAGGAAGTTGACAAAGTCATCCTAACTATTCATTGATTACACCTTACTATGATTCAATGAAATAATCTACATTTTAAAATATGCTTTACCTTTAAATTTTGTATTGAGTGCCATCTCTGATTTCCCCAAAGACTTGAGATAATCTGATACTATTTTGGGATTTTAACATCCTGAAGAAAGGCACACGGCGTGCCAACCTACATGTGTGATGATCTGGCAACTCTATCAAATCTCTTTTCTACTTCTTGGTTGGTATTTTATGAAGAGATACAGATTTAATTGATACAGATTTAATTGTAATTTAAGTCCAGAGTCGCATTATTTGTGTGTTTAAGATGTTAACATATTAACCATTTAAAAATATGCGACTTTTAACCATCAAATATGAAATTTTGGTGCAACACGAAAGCTAATTTTTTTAGCAACAATTGCCCGGGAACATTTGTAAACATTTTACTCAAATTATGTATGACAAATCAAGGAAATCAGGTCACCTAGTACCTACCTTCAACATGTTAGTCATTTTATGGTTTTGATTCAAATTTTTGTGATTCTGTCACAAACTTAACTGAATTCTTGGTGTTGATTGAAGGAGATCGACAACCTCAGCCAATTTCTCTGTCATGTAAATGCATCATAAACACCTCATTATTATGATGCATAGTTGCTACCCTATCAAATCAAGGATAGAAATGGTGTAGACCTAAAGCAGGTGAACCATTTCAAGTACCTGGGAGTAACTCTAAGTGAAGGGGGAGGCTCAGCAGCATCGATCAGTAAGAGCAAGAGTAACTGCAGCATGGGCGAAGTGGAGAGAACTAGCAGGTGTCATTGGTGACAAAAAGATGCCAAGGAGACTGAAAGTCAAGGTATACAACACCATCATCCGTCCAGTGTTGCTGTACGGTACAGAGTCATGGATAGTGGGAAGGAAAGAGGAAAGAAATATGGAAGCAACAGAGATGATGATGTTAAGGAGGATAAAAGGAGTCACACTGAGGGACAGAAAGAAGAGTGAGGATATCAGGAAGGAGTTAGGAGTGAATGATATCAACAAGAAGGTGAGAGAGATCTGAATGAGATGGTATGGACATGAGGATGGAGGATGAATGCCCGGCTAAGAAAGTGATGAACACTAAGATTGATGGAAAACGACCTAGAGGAAGACCCAGGAAACGATGGAAGGACCATGTAAAGCAGGACATGGACCACTTCCAGGTGAAAGAAGAGGATGCAGGAGACAGACATCTGTGGAGGAGGAAGACAAAGGCAGCCGACCCTGTAGATCAGCACCCTGCAGATCAGCGGGAAACCAGGCGTTAATGAAGAGAGAGAGAGAGAGAGTTGGTACCCTATGAAGGACTTAAAGTTCACAAATAAAATCCCTATGCATTGATAGGAAAAGACATTCTACATGTTAAAAATGCAGATCCATCGCACTGTGAAATTGGGCCCAAACCTTAGTGGGGTTTAGAAGTAAGGGGCATGGGTTCCAACCCAAAATTGTGCTTATTATTAGATGAAAATAGATGGTGATATTTTTTTCATGGCAGGCAAAAACATTGCACTTAATTGTTTTGAAAACAGTCATCTTTCACAGCCCCAGTTTGCCAAGTAAGACTACAATACCCATGTTGGTATTTTTCTTTCAAATATTGGTTCAATCTTCCAGTCTCGAAGAACCTACCCCTAATCTGTTTCATACCATAGTCATTCACCCAAGGGTATTTTAATCACATTTAATTTCTAATAACTTTGTCAAAATGTCACTAATATCATAGTAAGCATGCACAGAGTCACATTAAAACTGTTAAATTTTTGGGCAAATGTCTCTTTTTTTTGACATTATCTATTGCCTACTGTCGACAAGACACTTGCTGTAATTGTTTACTCCAAAGCACATGGCATAGCAAATGCAATCGGAACAATCTGATGTACCACACATATCTAACAGCTGAGCGTTTATCTAAACACGCAACAAGCATACTGCTGTCATGAAATATTAATGCATCATGTATTGATGGCTGGAGTGTTAATACTATGACCGATACAAATATTTGGTTATTTGATTTCGTTATTTATTTTCCATCTATAGAATCATAAAAACTACATTTAATTGAAATATCAAATCAGTGACATGTTAACAGTTCACTTTAAACAGTGTTTGAAATTGTGGGACTGTTTTTCTGATAAGATCATAATTCTGACTTGGTGCCAATGTTCATGGTGTAAATTTGACATTTCGAAACATTCTATCCAAGTTGTATACATGATCAAATCAGGAATTGAGCTATTATTTATGACGTCTCACAGGAAGCCTCTACTACCGGTGCTACAGGGGCAGGGGCTCTTTTATTCTAGCTCTTATATAATTTGTAAAGCAGTCCTTTGAGGAAGACCAAAAAGTGGTATTTAGCCTTCAGACACCTTCAAGTAGCCCTTTTTTCTTCTCTAGATGTTTTCATATTGGAGAACTGTGCTTTCAATACTCAGCTTTTGCGATCCTCTAAAGTATTTTCTCCAGTGCTGAAGATGACATAGAAAGTCCATCTTTTATTGAACTTTATCTCTTTGAATTTGAAGTTCAAGTGGAAAAGAATAAGTTGTAATATAGTGTACAAAGCCACATATAGGTTCAAAATAATGATAAAATATAAAGACATTTGTTATAAAAGGACTTTTGAGTTCCAGTATTAAATAAACCACTCAATTTTTGACCAATTATTACAGACCAATCCCATCAAAAATTTACTGTATTGATTGTATTGACTGCCCTCTATTGAGTGAACCACAATTATCAATTATTATTTCCCGGAACATTTGAATGAGACAATTGATGCATGAACTATACTTGACAATGTAGTTCTTGTACGCTATGTTTTATGGTATGCATCAAATACATCAGTTGATGCATTCTAATCTTTGGACACTGCATTTTGTCATTGGGGACACCTGCTTTGTCGAATTGGTCTATACTCATAAGCAATTCACAGTTCCCAAACTACCTTTTGGAGTTCTATTACATAATTGGTTAGATCTCCTCTTTCCTACACATAAACAAATCCTCTTTAACTATTTTTAGGGACAGGGTTTATCTCATAAACAGAGGAGACCCCCCCCCCCCTGGATTGGTTGCTAGCTCGGCATGAAAATCTACCATTGGGCTTGGGCAACCTGACTGAATATCTATGTGTCTATGATCCAAATAGGTACCTATACAAGTGTGTATTTAGATCTACAGGTGTGACTCAAGCAAGACAATTTAAAATATTTTCAAATGAGCCAAATGATCAAGCCATAGATAGAATTCATGAAAATTATCTTGCAATCATGTCATTTAGGGGATTGAACATGTGATTCATTAAAACCTAAGCATTTGGATACGGTGCTAAAGATTAGCCTTCTGAAATCTTTTAGTGGTGTAAAGTTCAGTACGTACTTGGACCTTAAAGCTTATTGATGTCACAGGTTCTGTTACATAGGATCATGAAGATATAAAATGGTAACAAATTCTGATTATTTGATGCTGTATAATTTGTCATATTCAAAAATACATAAATGTGTCTTTTATAAGCATTACTCACTGTTGATATTGAAATGTACATCTACCTCTCATCTGTTAAACTAAAGCAAAGTGCAACAGTAACAAATGTGCAATTGTCACTATCAATTGCAGGATTCTTTTGGCATTGTCGCCAACCTGTTTTGCTCTTAATACATTACATTTATACATGTCTTACATTGCGTTCGAATTTTTATACGCATGTTGTGAAGTTACTAATTTGATGGCATATGACACTGGTTGATTGAAGCTTTATTTCTCTAATTTGTTTTGATGTGCAAATGACTGTAACTGTATCTGATCATTCATGAAACTGAAAGAACAAAATACATAAACAGCAAACTCAGAAACCATGCTTTCATTAATTTTGTACCTATTGGTACTTCTTATTCGATTCTAGGAAAACAAACATGAGAGGCAATGGAATTTGATAACTCTTGTCTGCTGGTGTGATTTAAGAGCATCAAGAGAAGCATGTGTTGTTAAAAGGACATCACACACGCTTCTCAGCTGATTTGAACCCACAACTCTTAAGGTTTGATCATTATGATGGTCAAGAGTCAGGGACTTGTTTAATTTCTAAATTCTGACACTACTATTATAACCAAGAGGCATTGCATTAGATAACAACATAGGCACCTATGAATATGCCAATTTTATATATTTCGATGACTGTTTTAGGCCATTTT
>JXSR01S056269.1:62430-86176 GCA_000969725.1 Ophiothrix spiculata | reverse complement strand
TCTGGTTACTTTTCATCTGCAAAAATCATTTAATATTTTATTAGGTAATCGTTTAGGAAAATCATTGAGCGGGTAATTTGAAAGTACGATAGGGCTGGTACCCTGATAGCAGGAATATGGTAATTCAAAGCAAACATAACACCTCATTTGTCAATGGAGAAAAGAGTATCATGATTGACCAATACCTGGAAAGTGCAGGTATCATTGAAACAATGGAAAGATTTATTTAACATTACCAGGAGCCAGATATCTCCATCGCACAAGTATTCCATCTTGAAAATGTCAGAAAATAAAAAGCTGATGGTATCGGATGACAGAAGGAACTGCAAAAAAGTAGCGGGTGGACGCCAAGGTAGAAGCCGAATTTACATTCTACTGAACCTTTATTAAGACTCCAAGGCATTATCAAGGAGAAGAAACATGCGAAACAAAACAGAAATGTTGGTAAAGATGATATCCTTGCTCGTATACTTCCCCTGCAAATTTCCGCTGGATTTTTACGACCTCTCCAAACTGGGAAAAGAGCCCAAAGCCCTTTGGAGCTTCAGACGCTCACTACTAGATAATTATTGCATTGATTTTCTTCATTTTTGCACCAAAGCAAGTAGAGACATTAGGCATGATTGTCACCAACTTTCAGTGTCTGGGATATTTTGTTTTTGAATTATGTGGCATTGAAATCTTGATAATTTCATTCTGGGACACACTGTAGATGAGATCACTAATAAGATAGAAGAACTCAATATTGATATAAATATTTCAACTTCCTTTCAAATGATTTATTACACTGTGTTGAGACATATTCAAACAAAATACTAAATATATCAATGATTCAAACTAGATGGAGGGTGAAAAGAATAAATTATGAACAAAACATAAGACAAGTGAGTATCTTTTGTGAAGATAAATGCGATGATGTTATCTTCAGACAATAATTCAATAAGAAAACTTGTCATGTTTCGTAAAAAATGATGCGTAATTTAGAAGCACCTTAAGCCGTAGGGAAATATGGTCATAGAGTTGTAGTCTACCATAAAGCAATGTGTTCAAGGCTATATCATGAGTGAAGTATAGATATTGTTTAGCATTATGATGGGTAAGATCCAAGCAAATTAAAAAGGGGAATCAAACTCATTCATACCAATGTGTTAACTTTAGGCTGCCACTAACGAGGGTGGTTTATTGTATTTTTCACATTTTTGATGCACATGCTGAACTTCAGGACTCTGATAGAAATCTACATATCATGCTCAGTGCAAATTGCATTAACTAACAACGTGGACACTATTTGTACGTAAAATAAAATGCATGCAGTATTTGTGTGTCAAGACAAGATGTATGCTTATAAACTTGTTCCAAAAATCCAAAGGTATAACTCCACCCCATTCAGGTAACAAGAATGTAAAACAAGTACTTATTCCCCATTTCTTGAGTACGATTCACAATGGTTGAAACACTTTTGACTAAATTGAGCATTTTCTGACTTTGGAGCTTACCTTGCTTCCGTGTCTATCACAAACCCCCAGTAAAATTAATATTTCTCATTATAAGCTACAGTAAAATTGCACAAAAAAGTTGTATTATGACGATTTCTTTGCAGATTTTAAATGTCTAGGCCTATCTTAAATCCCTTGCAAAGGATCATCTTTTACTTCAACTCAAAAGTATTTGAAAACTATCATTTTCGAAATTAAGTCGAATTGGAAATGCGCACAAAATAAACAGTTCCAAACAAGCTTCTTGGTCGTATGTGTTCTAACAGGTTATGCTTCGAAAAATCATAACTCATCTTCTGGATGAGTATATGTCCTTTTTGCATCTGCAATGAAACAAAATTTAACCAACTGACTTTACAGGAGATTTGAGATGGACAGTCACATATGTAGAAATCCATTCTTTGCCAAGATAGATTCCATCTAAACCAGATGTCCTACGTTGACTCAGTGCCATATCCAAGCTGTGCTGACAATTATCTGCCAAAGCTGAACTAACAAACAGATATTCAAAGTCATGGTTGCAACAATCTTTCCTGGTTTGAAAGCGGACTTTCTTCCTTAAAATGTGATCATGATCTGATGGGGTATATTTAGAATTTATGTAGGTTTATCTATTTCCTTTATTGATGAGGTGAAATCTGAACTTGTGGTCCCAGGTTACCGTTTTCCAAAGATGAAAGAAATTTAACACTGGCACATGGCCTTATCTTACTGTCCCGTAATTACCCCACCCAATTTGCTTAACTATGCATGCAGCAACTAGACTGGGATAATAAAGATTGGGTACTTTAAAGCTAAAGTTGTAAAATGCAATTTCATGTATAAAAGTCAACCCAGAAATACAAAATTGGTTTAAATGAAAAAAAAACACACACCCTGATTTGGTTCAGTATGGCAGTCAAAAGATGAAAGGAAATGATATTTGAGCTGCCCTGGACCGCTCTATTTCCTTTATACACAGCCATGTGTCATCCCACATGAAAGATGAAGGTACCTGGTATAATTGGTTTGGTAACTAAAGGTTCTTCACATGAAAGGATCATTTTATCAATTTATCATCGCCATGACAGGCAAATATATGATATATATGTGAAAAAAGTGAATGAATGATCTCAACTTAAATAACAATCACATCATGAACACGTAGCACTTTTAACTACATTAAATAGTAAAATAGAATTAGGCAAGAAAAAGGGTACAAACAATTATAATTATCATCCAGACTACAAAGCAAGCATTGAGAAAATAGTTTGTGAGTGAGTTTTGAATATATATTAAAGTGGTCACTATGAGTACATTCCATGTGGAATTTCATTAATAAGGTCTTTTTTTGATTCAATAGGTTTTCACAAGTTTTCATATCAAGTGGATCATGGCTAATGCCTTTAATAGTGCCATAGATAGTAGTCTCTGCAGACCAAAGTCACTTAAAAGTTGTATCAATGCCACAAGCTTACAGCAAGACTATAGATGAGATTACTACTAAGATAGAAGAACTTAGTATTGATATAAATATTTCTACTTCCTTTAAGATGATTTATTACGCTGTGTTGAGACATATTTAAACAAAATGCTAAATATATCAATGATTCAAACTAGATTGAGGGTGAAAAGAATAAATTATGAACAAAACAGAAGACAAGTGAGTATCTTTTGTGAAGATAAATGCGATGATGTTATCTTCAGACAATAATTCAATAAGAAAACTTAATTGTCATGTTTCGTAAAAAATGATGCGTAATTTAGAAGCACCTTAAGCCGTCGGGAAATATGGTCATAGAGTTGTAGTCTACCATAAAGTAATGTGTTCAAGGCTATCATGAGTGAAATATAGATATTGTTTAGCATTATGATGGGGTAAGATCAAGCAAATTAAAAAGGGGAATCGTATTCATTCATACAAATGTGTTAACTTTATGGGAATGAATGTATGCCATCTAAGCTGTCACTGAGGAGGGTGGTTTATTGTATTTTCACATTTTTTTGATGTACAAGCAAAACTTCAGGACTCTTTACGATAGAAATATGCATATCGTGTTCAGTGTAAATTGCCATATTACTAACAACGTGGACACTATTTGTACGTAAAATAAAATGGATGCGGTATTTGTGTGTCACGACAAGATGTATGCTTATAAACTTGTTTCAAAAATCCAAAGGTATAATAACTCTGCACCATTCAGGAAACAAGAATGCAAAACAAGTACTAATTCCCCGTTTTAAATTCCTTGAGTACGATTCACAATGGCTGAAACACTTTTTAACTAAATTGGGCATTTTTTTACTTTAGAGCTTACCTTGCTTCCGTGTCTATCACAAACCTTCAGTAAAGTGAATATTTCTCATTATAAGCTACAATAAAATTGCACAAAAAAGTTGTATTATGACAATTTGTTTGCAGATTTTTAATGTCTAGGCCTATCTTAAATCCCTTGCAAAGGATCATCTTTTACTTCTACTCAAAAGTATTTGAAAACTATCATTTTCGAAATTAAGTCTTATTAGAAATGCACACAAAATGAAAAGTTCCAAATGAAAAGTTCCAAACAAGCTTCTCGGTCGTCTGTGTTCTAACAGGTTATACTTCAAAAAAATCATAACTAATCTTCTGGATGAGGATATGTCGTTTTTGAATTGGCAATGAAACAAAATTTAAACCATCTGACTTTACAGGAGATTTGAGATGGACAGTCACATATGAGAAATCCATTCTTTGCCAATATATATAGATTCCATCTAAACCAGATGTCCTACTTTGACTCAGTGCCATACCCAAACTGTTCTGACAATTATCTGCAAAAGCTGAACTAACAAAACAGATATTCAAAGTCATGGTTGCAACAATCTTTCCTGGTTTGAAAGCACAGTGCTGAACTTCTTCCTTGGATTGTGATCATGATCTGATGGGGTATATTTAAAATTTATGTAGGTTTATTTATTTCCTTTATTGATGAGGTGAAATCTGAACTTGTGGTCCCAGGTTCCCGTTTTCCAAAGATGAAAGAAATTCAACACTGGCACACAGCCTTATCTGACTGTCCCGTAATTACCCCACCCAATTTGCTTAACTATGCATGCAGCAACTAGACTGGGATAATAAAGATTGGGTACTTTAAAGCTTAAGTTGTAAAATGCAATTTCATGTATAAAAGTCAACCCAGAAATACAAAATTGGTTTAAATGAAGAAAAAACCTGATTTGGTTCAGTATGGCAGTCAAAAGATGAAAGGAAATGATATTTGAGCTGCCCTGGACCACTTTATTTCCTTTGGTCATCCCACATGAAAGATAAAGGTACCTGGTATAATTGGTTTGGTTACTAAAGGTTCTTCACATGAAAGGATCATTTTATCAATTTATCATCGCCATGACAGGCAAATATATGATATATATGTGAAAAGAGTGAATGAATGATCTCAACTTTAATATCAATCACATCATGAGCACGTAGCACTAATAACTACATGAAATAGTAAAATAGAATTAGGCAAGAAAAAAAGGGTACAAACCATAATTATCATCTAAACTACAAAGCAAGCATTGAGAAAATAGTATGTGAGTGAGTCTTGAATTATTAAAGTGGTCACTATGAGTACGTTCCATGTGGAATTTCATTAATTTATCTTAAGTTGGATAAACTGTATATAATATACAGTCTATCCAACTTAAGATAAATTAAACACATAATTTAGGTGTTTAAAAAAGCTAAAGTGTTCAGAAAAAGAAACTTGTACACTTTGTTTTGATCCTAGACTAGTAGTCTATATTATATAGTTTTCAGAACAAAATAAATGCAGATAATGTAAATTGATATGTTTCCTATGGTATTGGTACACAATTTCTTCCAAAATCCGAAACTATACTACTTATCAGGCAAACTAAAATAAATTGCCAGGTAACAAAAGAAACAGATATCTTCAATCAATATGAATCAGCAATGGGTGATAAAAAATGCCAAAAAACAATTAAATAAAGCTAATATTATACAAATATATACCGACTTAAAGATCTCTAGTTAAAACTATGAGCCTGAAGTGACTAAAATTGCTATTTTACTGAGGGGCGCAGCCCCGAAGTAAAATAGCAAAATTTTAGTCACTGAAGGATCATAGTTTTAATCAGAGATCTGAAAAAGTCGGTATATATTTGTTTTATATAACGCATTAATAAATTTTGGTAATTTTCAATAGTGTGCTAAAAATCAAATTTAGTAAAATAAAACATTTGAAAAAATACACTCACACAATGCTTACAAGGAATGCGTGCGTAGATAAGTGCGCGAAATTGCTTGCTCGTATATAAGTTTGATGAAAGCGTAAATTTGTGCGTGAAAGCTGCTTCGCGTATAAGGTAAATGCAGTAAGCTCTATAAAGTATTTCCAAAAGTGCTAAATAGTACTTTCAAAAGTACTATTTAGCGCCATATAGTACTTTCAAAAGTACTATTTAGCGCCATATAGTACTTTCAAAAGTACTATTTAGGGCTTTCAATAATCTGGTTAAAGCTATTTGAAATCATGTGATCGGGTTTTATCCAATCAACTCTGTTAAATTTATTAATGCGGTATATAAATCAAAATACAAAACATAAAATACATACCAGGTATTAAAAGAAAATGTTAAATCGAACTCGAGCTGCGCTGCAAATCTCCATACAAAATGAACTGCACACTGCTTCCATTACTTGACATTTGGGTAAGTTTAACATTTGGTATTTCAGAGCATCACACCCACACTTTAGCACTAAATCTTTATCTGCATTAAAATGATTTTGACTGATTGTGTGTTGCCAAGCAACTTAATGGCCACTTTTGCTTGATTACTGACCCATGCACATCTTGTTTTTCGCTACTTAGTCAAAGCACTTTACTTCACACTACATCATCATTGACGTAAACAAATCCTCTTTTACTATTACAATTTACAAAACGATTCTTTGTCACATCTGAAAAATTTTGACATGATTTGAAAACAACATTTTTCATTATCATATGTTGAATTGTACATGGGGTAGTTTTAAAGGACAAAATTAGTCAAGGAGATTAAAATCCTTCCCTAAGATCTCTTCCCATGGCTCTATTAGGTTTTTCAAACAATCCAGTTGTTTGTATCTTTTTAAAAGATCATTACAATTGTATCTCATAAGTAATTCAGATATATTGATTGATGTACACATGTGTGAACATAGGCTTACAAAATACCCCTAAACAAGTTTTAGCTTCCCTGGAAGAAAAACCTCTAAACAACTTAATGATTTACTTGCAATTTGACTCAAAAGTTTACCCTGTTTAAGTTGGATTTTTTCATTAGGTTTGGAAAAACACCCTTTTTTGTGGACATTTTGTGTTTTGGTTTAAAAAACACCCCTTTTGTTGAAAATCAGCATTTTTAAACCCCTAAATATGTGCAGTGCTTTCCGTATTGGTCAGAAAAAAAATGACCCTTTTTTCTGTGTTTTTCTGTTCGTGCATGTGTATACCAATATAGCTCAGTGCCCCCCCCCTCCGTGGGATAAGTGATTGTAAGAAGAAGACAGGAGTGTCATGCTGTCATTCTTCATCAGGATCATAGTACAAGTTTAATTCCATGGCCAGTGGCTAGTATTCTTGGAAAATATTTATTTTAAATCATTTGCAATAGAACAAGCATTTCATTTTTAGAAGCCAATTATTACCTCCAAAGTAATTTCATTTTTCTTAGTCTATTTAAGGTAATCACTTTTCATATAAAAAAAATTACATAAAAATGCAAAAACAGTGAGCTGAAAGCAATTGGTTTGGTTACTAAAGGTTCTTCACATGAAAGGATCATTTTATCAATTTATCATCGCCATGACAGGCAAATATATGATATATATGTGAAAAAAAAGTGAATGAATGATCTCAACTTAAATAACAATCACATCATGAACACGTAGCACTTTTAACTACATTAAATAGTAAAATAGAATTAGGCAATGTTCATTGCTTATTCCAATAAACACACAAAATATATATATATATTTTGATAATTTTATAATTTTAAAAGAAATATCGAAGTAAGCAAAGTAAATTAAAAAATGTTACAAAGGGAAAAATATTCTCAAATCAATTTAACACAAAGATAACACCTACATGCAAAAGACCCTACTTTCAAAAAGATGCAATTTATCCCTCTTTTATTGTGGAAGGGGAGGTAAGACACAGAAAAAGCACTGAAGAAATGCATGCTTTGAAGCAATATATTAAATAAATAATAAGCACTCAACTTTGATGATCCGAGATGGAATATTTGAGTTGCTTGCCAAGATGTAAACCACACCTGATTTCAGATCCTTACATGATTGTTAAACATAGAGTGAGCGAATCTTGCACATATCTAACTAAACAGGGTCCCTCCTATACAATGCATCTGTAAGCTTACTGCTTTCATTACTTGACATACAGTGAGGGAATCTTACACAAATCTACCTAAACAGGGTCCCTCCCATACATGCATCTATAAGCTTACTGCACACTGCTTCCATTACTTGACATTTGGGTAAGTTTAACATTTGGTATTTCAGAGCATCACACCCACACTTTAGCACTAAATCTTTATCTGCCATCCATCTTAATTCAAGCTTCCTTCCAGCAATTCCGATCAACCCCCAGGATTCAGTCGGTTTGAGGGATAGCGGTACAGCTGAATTGTGGGAAGAAATGATATCACACACAATGCCTTCTAAGAACCTAAGGGATATGGTTTCTGACATTAGTATTAATCACAAAAATAATCTTGATGGCTGGAAAATTTACTTCTGCAGAATCATCCTTCAATGCAAAAGTTATAAAATTTGAAATATCAGTCTTAATATTTCTCCAAATTACATGGGGTCTAAAATCAAATATGTTGGGTATATTTAAATTAATGATTCATGGGTACGCTGTAGCATTCCTAGGATAACAGTCTTCTCATTTCAGAACTTGCAATGCAAGGGGTATTTGATACTAAGTTAATTTGGGGGAAGTAAGTTTATTTTTTTGCCGCCTTGCCTTTGTTTTTTCACTTTCTTTATATATTTCAAAGGGCCAGCATGTGTTTTATTAATTATATCAATAATCATAGTAATCATTATAATAATACAAATATTTATGCTGCACCTTTTCAATATGAAACACAGCGCTGGCCCTTGTTATTATACCATTATTAGGATATCATTAAACTAAATTTACATCAAACTAGATTATTTTAACCATTTACCATTCTGAAGTGAACAATAATCCATGTTGAATGAAAATAAAATCAAAAACTAGTATAGGTATAGGTAATATTGCACTATGATAAATGTCCCAAGGCCTGATCAGCACAAACCCATCAGCACTAAGATTGTGATATTAACCTAACAGCTCCCCAATACACTTACAATTTTAATCATTTTAATTTTTAACTACACGGAGTAGACTTACGAAAATGGAGTTAATTTGAGCCATTAAATTTCATATAATGGGTTTTGTCAAAATAAGTAAACATATTAAAAACTTCTAGCCTGAAATGAGCAATAACGATTTTAACGCTGCTCCATATACACTGCACGAGTTTTGTTTACACAGACATGCTTGCATGAGCACAGCATATATATGTACACTAAATTTCGTTCTAGCTGATTGTTTTCTGACTTTGATGTCCAAGAAGACAGCAAAACGCGGGCACTTCTTAATAACCAATCAGGACATATTTTATATCATTAGAAAGCTAGTCTTCTGAATATTCATGATCCATCCGAAGGCAATCGAAAAAGGGCAGACAGGCTAATTGGCTGTTACATTTATAGTATAGCGACAAGTCCCTTCCAAATGGCTGAAAATGACCATTTTGCCATTGAAAAACAGATTTTTGAGGATATTTTGGGTCAAAAACGCAGGCACTTCTTAATAAGAAACATTTTTGAAGTAAAATTTTTATGACAAAGTATGCTTTAAAGATGACAATACCAAGCGAAGGCACTAACTTTTTATCAAAATAAACTCATAGTGACAGAAGATAGAACAGCGACTGCCAAATTAACAGCTGTCTCGCCGTGCTTAAGAGGCATATAAATTTTACATTGAGTAGCTGCACGGGACTTTTCCTTAAAATATTCAAAATTGCAAGCAGACAAGTGCCTAAAATGGAATAAAAAAGAATTTGTGTAATCACATAGCTTTTTTGACTAAAACAACCAAACAATCAAAACAATGCGCAGTCCATTGGTTTTTGACCCATTTAAACTTCCTTTTAAACTGGGATGAACCTTTTCAAGACAATCTAGATCTATTTTCTGTCAAATACAAATTAAGAAGACAGATACCAGATTCGATGATGCACTAGAAATTGTTATTATGCTTGAATATTTCAAACAAAAACACATATGCTTTGTTTTCAATTTTGTGTACAATGTGAACCTAACCCCCCCCCCCATTTGGGCTGATGGCACCATTATTAAGGTTGTGTATTGTATCCTTAGAATTTAAATCTATGGTCACCTTTGACGTATCACTACCACTAAATGACAGTTCAATCCGTACTGTCAACAAAAGGGTACTTTATGGGAACTGCAACTTCTGAAAATTCAAATGCTTATAATTGTTTGCGTATGATTACACAAATTGGTGGTAAAATTATGCATATTGCGTTGTAGTCAAGTAATATTAGCGCACAACCAGGAGACAGAGGCTGAGTCGGTCCAGGCATTGTACAATCTCCTAATTCAGCTAAAATTTTAGAGTGCAGATAGTCCTGTTTCCTATCTGTACTTTCCTTAAACTATGGTTCAATCCATTTATTCCCTGATCTTGTTTAAAAATTTGCCAGGATGCATGAACATAGTTGTATTTTTTCATTTAAGAAATATAATTCTTCTTTTCATTGTAAACAGCAGTCAAATTAATTCAATTAGTAAGGCCCTTGCTTGTGGTGCAGAAGGTGTCGAGTTTGAACTCTGGCAGCATCAAATTTGAGTGTGCTTGAGAATCCCTTGGACAAGGCACTGACTGCTAATTGTCTCAAGGAAACCCGAACGAATCTTACAGACTTCATCCTGGCTGTTTATAGATTAATAAATTCGCAATTTATATTAGAGTGAAATGAGACAAAATCAATGCACGCGCGGTCAATTTTGATGCGCCCAATTCACAAGGCCCGTAGGGGCCGAGTGCATTGGCCAATCAAAATTTACCGCAAGTGCATTGATTTTGTCCCATTTTTCAGGCATAATGGAATGCAAATTTATTAATCTAATTCATACACAACAGAAAAATAATATTCTATCTTTTGTGAAAAGAAATAAGGCCTTTAATATGACCATCAAAATCCAAAACTTCTCTAAACTAAATAAATAATCACCCCACAAAAATAATGAAACATTCACATGCACTAAACGCCTGCAACGCAAACCGGAACGCAACAAGTGCAGTGAAGATCCACTGCACTCAACATACTTTATATTCTTGTGTTCTGATTGGCTAGGTGATAGGCGGAGTGTATGAATATGGTTTAATTGTAGGCCGATCAAGGTTAATCACTCCTACAGGTTTTCCACAGGACTTGGAATGAAGCTTTAGAGTGGAATGGAGCTTAAATGGGCCAAATTAGTCAGCATTTGGGAAAAACTAGAGAGACAGAGCACACTATAAATTCCCTATGGAAATGGTTCCCTAGGGTTTTGAACATATCCTCTGGTTTTCTGATTTAGCATAATGGGGCTCAATTAAATTCTATCCTCCGTCTATAATGAGCGATTTGTGACTTTATGTTCCTGCTGAAGGAGTTAGGGTTAGAATCATTGTTAATCATTAATACTGCTACTGGTATGATACCACGAATATATCACAATTTCTTAAATATTCATTAATATTCACCTTTTCCAAAAAAAGTTGGTATGATAATATGACATCCTTTGATTGTGAGGGTGCTAAACCAATGTCAAAATATCACTGCACTGTACATAGCATGTGTATGCTATAATTGTGATAATAAAAATAGAGGGGGTGCTGCACAAAGAAATAATCTGTACTTCAGACCATGAGAAAGGTATGAATCATAAATGTGAAAAAACTGATATCACAACATAAAAGCAGGATACAAGTATTTACATTTTTACTGAATTAGGATTTCAATTTTTAAAAATCCTGAAAACTCAAAAGTAAGATTAGGCTCCATGTATGCAAAAAGTCTGTAAGTTAAAGTACATTGTATGCAAAAGAAACAGGGGCGTCTGAACCGTGTAGGCCATGTGGGCTTTAACTGCACCACATTTCAGCATGAAAAAAAAAATTGATGCGTTTTATTATAGTCCTAGCAAAAATAACCGCAACTTCCTTTAATACTGTACAGATTCGTTTTTTGATGACCGTATTGTCTCATGGGACTTAGTTGTTTCCTTGTTTTTGATAACTCAGGGGCTACAGGCCGCACCACTTTTCGCAATGCCCGCATCACTTTCATTTTACTTCTGACGCCCTTGAAAAGAAAGGTCTCCAGATTATTGAATTATGTTTTACCAAGGTTAAAATACTATTCTTATATTATTGTAACATCATCCCAAACCTTCTTAGTCACATTTATTTTTTAACCCTTAACACCAAGAAATCATCAACTACAGTAAAAGATTAAAAACAATTTATTGACTTATCAACATCCAAAGGGGTATATACAATACTAAAAAACATAAACACCGACGTTTCGAACAGATAAAACTGATCTTTAACAAGGAAGATAAAAACACAAGACAACCTAATACAACAAGAGTAGAAAAGCAAATGAATCTATTGTGATCCATCCAAAGTTCCCTTGCTGGTCAGTTGGTGCTGTTTTCACTGTTTTTAATACAGTAAAAGAGCCTAATACAAGTCATAGTGGATTGATTTCTCATAAATGGGCTCAGATGGTCATTCTAATGAAGTCTCCCCACAATGAGAGACAAAATTTTAATACCGTGAGTACAAAGCTTGGTTTTGTACAAAACTTGGTTTTGACAAATTAATCTCTCAGTATCGGATTTCAAACACACCTGATGTTCACCGATGCCATCATCAACATTGTACACTTGAATCTGTGATGTAATTTATCTACTATGCCATTTTACTTTAAATATAATTGGATGTACATATGACAAATCCTTCAAGAATAGCAGTAACTTGTTACTGTATAAAAAAATTCAAAAGAAACGTACAAAACACACTTCATCTCTTGAGTTGTGTTTTGAAAAAAAAAAACGGTGAAGAATAAAATCTTTCCATGCAAGCACACATAAAGAGTTTTGGTACCTTCTCTCCATGAAAGAAATATATCATCTGAGTCCATAATACCATTTTGCTAAAGTGTTTGGGTGCACTCCAAGATTGTACAAAATGACCATAACGGTGTTGAAACCAGATGTCTGAAAACAAACCAAAAAGTCAAAAATCGACATGTGATTGCAAGAAAGTCGTATCTGCAATGGCTGCCCTAAGTCACATTTATTTTACAACTTATCACAGTGTGAAAAATCCCTCAAAATGTTCCTGTCTTATGTCAGTGATTCTTGAAATGGTTCTTCAGGTGACAGTGTCACATGAAGAACCATTTCAAGAACCACTGACCCAAGACTAGAGGACATGTAGTGTGCAATCCAAATTTTATGACTTAAGGCAGCTATTGCAGATAAGACTTTCTTGCACTCACATGACAATTAATGTATTTATTTGCAGATAGTTTATAAATGGTGGATCAAGGTGTTGAGATATGTTGGTTTAATTCCTGATTAATTGATTGAATGATTTTTAAAAATCATGGAATAAACCTCTTTAACTAAGAATGAATGTTCTAATTCTCAATTGCTAAGAAATTCATATTCTGATGGGCACTTTTTTCAAATAATGGATGCACATCCTACCAAGACCAAGCATGAGTTTACCATGCAGAAAAAGCACCATTAAAGGTACATGGTAGATTTTTCAAACTTAGTTTTTACTCTCATATGAAAGATCACCACATAAGATGCTTCAGATTCAAATTTCAGTTAAATCGGAACAACCATTTTGATTTTATGAGCAATTTTGTATTTACCACTTGCCTATACTTTACTGTGTCAGTAATTTTATGGTTACCATTATTTAACACATTTTCACTTATATGTCCGAAAATTATGCGACACTTTTCAGTCATAAAATTTCACATGGGTAATGAGAAAAATTTGAGGAATGTTTTGGTTCCAAAATCTCAGAAAGTTTGAAAAAATGCTGATAAAATTGGACAGGGCTCCTTTAATGCGTACTGAAACTTGTACTCACTTTGATATAGCCCATTCTTGTCCACCTCCTTGCTGATGTCACTGCATACTCATCTTCTACTATCCTAACGTGACCAACTTTCTGCAATTTCTTCACCTGTTTTCAGATAGATCAAAAAACATTTTAGATTAATAAAAGTCTCCTCTGATCTTACCAAAAAAATTATCTATTTAGGCTTAAATTTTCACCATCTATATGTATCCTGCTACTGCCACACTTTTTAATGATGCTTCACAATTCCCCACAATTAATCCTGTGTAAACTGGTTGTTTTTGTCATTGTTCCATGATAACTTTAAAATGTTATATCATATGATATCACTAATATAACTATTACTGACATATTGGAATTGCTTTTAACAATTCTTTCCACCTTAGTTTTGCTGTCTAAAAAACACAGTCTTAAGCCGTGTTCACACATAAGAATTTGGTCATGACTATATTCTCGCTCGTGAGCAGCTCATGAGCAAATTCGCAATGTGAAAAAAGTGTCCCGCCACTAGTTTCATGCGCAAATCATGTCCTTGTGTAAACGCAACTGCTAAGTTGTCTCACTCTAAAACCGGTTATGACTAGTCATGATTATATGTGTGAACACAGCCTTAGTCTGGGTTTGTCTTGCCAAGGCTTTATAGTTCAAAATTAATCATGTAAGGCTGCGATCACATAGAACTATACTATTTGGGTATATGGTGCACAATTATACTAGGGCACGCGTATAGATTAAACATGTAAATTTGATGCTACTGAGTCACATAAGAGGGCAATATTCGGGAAAAAAATTAAGCCTGTATAAAATATAGCCATCGAATACCGTATCTTCTATTGATCGCAGCCTTAAAGTGCATGTATCTATAATATTACTCAGTAAAGTTGACAAAACACAAAATTCGGTGGAGATGCAAACAGACAATAATACAACGATGATATAAAGTGTGATACATGAATGGACAATTCCTATCTTTGTCTGTTAAGAGTTTTGAGATCACATTTTTATTTCCTACTCACCATTTCATAGTCTTCCATCATGATCCAATCTGAGAAACCACCAACAGCATCATACTTTTGACGACTAAAGAATAGTGCCTGATCACCATAAGGGAGTTCTGATGTTAAAGAAATATTAATTTTAAACTTGGATCAATTGATTTAATCAATTAACTTTGAGTTAATCTAATTCATTAATTCTTAAATTTGCAGCCTGGTCAAATTATGGTCATGTCCAAGATTTGTCATAAATGCATTGCGAACACATGAGTATATATATATAGTTGCCGCACGGCATCCGCACAACTGCCGAACAACTACTGTATGAATATCTTAAGTACTTTGCACTTGTTATTTGTACAAATGCTTTTTAATGAGGATTTGCCAGAGAGGTACTAATCATCTCTCTGGGTTTTGCATAGTAATCACATTTGCTAGGTCATTAATATGTTGATGTTGACATGGTTGGTGAACATACCATTTGTTTTGTGAATACTCAAACCTATTGAAGGTGCCATTGTTTGTTACGTTGCTCTTATGATGTTATTATGTGAACGAGTATAAGCATGGATCTGTAATTTTAGGGGGGTGGGAAAAATACCGTACTTAAGCTTGAATTTGGAAGAATTAAGTGCAAGCACGCTTTGTGTTAGTAGCGCCAATGGGGAATCTGTATGATGTCACCCATCCTTTTAAAGGGTGGAGGGATTTTAATTAAAACTGTTGTACCTTAAAAATCCTTTTCTCTTTTATTTTACCTCTGCTCATTTACTTTTCCCTTTTGGTCTCTGTCCCTCTTACCCTACTTTTTTCTTCTTGCTCTTTCTCTCCTATACACCTTCTATTAATACCCTTTCTATCTTTTTTTTTCTTTTCGTCTTATCTCTCCTTTTCCTCACTTTAGTTTTGTGCCCCACCATTGCATTATACCATCCAATTATCTGTGAGCTATTCACAACAAAGCTTTATTATGTATGCTATCAGAAATGTCTGTGAATTTGGGAATTTATTTATTTATTTATTCATTGTATAAAATACCAGCAAGCAGCAATGCTGATGGTGCTGGCTTTCAACAAACACAATTATCAATTACATTCAAAGTATCTATATACAAGAAAATAACTGATTATTAGTTTACTCGTTGGTAAAGGCAATTGTATGAAACCTTACGAAATGGTGCAAAAATTCTTAATTGTTCGTATGAACACCATAAGGCTTTTTATGACCACACTTTAAATCAATAGCTTACCAAAATATTTTGCCCTCATATTTGTGGTACTCTCCAAAATTCTCATTTGTAATATGAAAAACCAAGAGTAATCACTCCCAGAACTGAAAGAAAATGCAAGAAATATAATTAATATAAACTTTTGAAATTATTTTTAAAATATTTTACGGGTCTTTTTACAAAAAAAATTGTTATTATTCGTTATACACTGCCACTATAAAGTATTTACGCACAAAACCTTTATTCAGCCATAAAAGGCGTTTATCAGATTTTCATCATTTTTTGACAGAGTCTATATTGTATAACTATCGAAGTAACTATCCCGGAATTGCATTTAAAAATATGGCATGTAATGCATATTACTACTTTCGTCTGAATATTTAAAAAAATTAGTTTATATACATTAAGAGCATCCGCAAAGAAAACACTGCAAATGAAAGTCATCGCAAATTCTTGATATCACATGATTTTATTTCACGCCATATTTGGACTAGATCATTGATTTTGCGATAGGCTCATCCATGGAAATAGAAGTGAAAAGATGTTAATGAAATGGAAAAGTCATCGCAAACGATATTTGTGATGGCTTCTAATTTGTGCGAGTTTTTGCAATCATCGCAAAAAATAATGTTAGTGAAATAGGCTCCAGGTTTATCAATTTAGGCTCGCTGAGCAGAAGTACCAAACGTGTTTCCTTTTGTGATTATTGAACAATACATCAAGCACAAGGGTGGGTGCTTAGGCAAAAAAAAAAAAGTTTGTCTCAGAAACCTGCATTGCTATGTGAAAATGAATTTAGCGCGTAGAGTTACGCACCTGTCTTTCTGTCTCTCTTTTTGTTTTTTTGAGAGTAATCAAGTGATCTACATCGTCTGGGTTGCTGTCATTTGCTGTTGCGAATTTACCTTGAATTTTACGTTTTATTTTAACTGTCAAAACTTCCCATAGTTAAAACAGGCATGATCTTACTTAGAAACTGCAAAAATAATGAAGGCTAGTAGTATAACTTGCAGATATTGTCATTTATTATATAACTATTGTGCACTGTGTACTGTAAGTTGCGACGCCATGTTTGCATTGGTGATACATCGACTTGTAATAACAATAATGTGTTGGGCAATACTCAATAATCCACAAACTGGGCACTTCACACTTGTAAGTTGGGCGATCAAAATTTTAAAGCATCCAAAAAAAAATTGCATACCGCATAACTAATTTCGTAAAAAAATTAAAAATCGCAAACCGCATAGCCTCTTTTTTCTGAGACAAACCTTTTTTTGGCCTTAGTTCTTTTTTTGGTATAATTCATCAGAATGGATTGGGTATATAAAAGTGGAAACTCTTTTGCAGCAGTAGAAACTAAAATTAATGCTAAAAGTCTAAGGTATTTATCTCACCTATCACGCAGAACATCAAGACCAAATTTGAAAGCTCCAGCAGCCACGCCAGGGATCCCCAGAGTCAGAAGGATATGTTGATCAAACCTTGCTGGTAGTCGGGTATCTGCATGAAGGATCAGCAGGTTGTGACCCCTTGCTGCTTGAATTCCAGTATTCAATTGGATACCTCTACCTGCAAAGAGAATGTTATGGAGGTAAACTTGAAGAACACCCTGATAGCCGACACATTGAATGCTATGTTATGGTAGGAAGACAATTAGAATTAACTGATGATCATATTAAAAACTTCTAGCCTGAAATGAGCAATACAGATTTCAGCACTGCTCCATAATGTACTGCGCGAGCTTTGTTTAAATTGACATGCTTGCCTGACCACAGCATATATCTGTATACTAAATTTCGTTCGAGTTGATCGTTTTCTGACTTCGGGCGTCCGATAAGACAGCTAAACGTGGGCAGTTCCTCCTAACCAATCATGACATATTTTATATCATTAGAAAGCTAACCTTCTGAATATTCATGAACCATATAAAGGCAATCAAAAAAGGCATACCAACTAATTGGCTGTTACATTTACAGGGACAAATTCCTCCAAAATGGTTGAAATTGGCCATTTCGCCATTGAAAAAAAGATTTTTTTGGGGATTTTTTAGGTAAAAAATGCGGGCACTTCCCACTGTGACAAATTTTTAAAGCAAGATTTTTATGATATAGTATACTTTAAAGATGCCTATACCGAGCGAAGGTATTCACTTTTTATCACAATTAATTCATAGCGACAGAAGAAAGCACCACAACTGGCAAAGTAACTGCTGTCTCACAGTGCTTAAGGGGTGTGAAAACTCTCTGTTGAGCTGATGCGCGTAAGTTTTCCATATGAGAATTCTGGCAATGAATATTGTATGGTTAACATCATTATAGGAGTAACTTACAGATCAGATTGAATCATCGACTCATTAACTTTTGATTGTTTGGCAAGTATTTCTTCCCCCCCCCCCCCTTTGCTCTTCAATCAGTCAAAATACACAATACAGATGACCAGTATGGACATGGTATGCATGTTTTAAAAGGGGTTTCTCAATCTGTATTATCACTTATCCATCATCTATATTATCATGCAGATACCAAATAATAATAATTTTTCCCTCACAATTTTGATAAGACTTATCTTAATGTCATAGAATCATTTTGATACAAAGTCTCACATATGCGTCTTTACACCAAACCATCAAATTTCAGGCATGGGTGTGACCATACCTTTAGTACTTTCTACAATTTTCACTGGTACGTCTGTTTTTGTTTGAGCAAAGTCCTTAACTTTCTGCATGGTTGAATCTGTGCTGCCACCATCTGATATCACTATTTCAGTATATTTTGGATAGGAACAATTCTGTAAATGTAAAACAAAATAAATTTAAAAAGAAAGTAATTAATCAACAATCAAGTTTTAAGCATTTATTCATTTATAAATTGAGGGGTGCTCTGGCAAAATGAGCAGAAAGTCGCATTTCAAAATTGAGTTCATGACATATCTTAATTCTCTATAATCTTAGCTTTTGAATGATATATAATATTTCACACTTTCTTATTGAATTCTCTATTTAGAGACCAAATAAACAGCAATCCAATGAATATCTGGCATTAAGAATTAGCTGCAAATCGAATTCAAAGTTGCTATAGAGTATGATAGAAAAAAGTGATCAATTAAGCGTGAATAATTGCAGCCAATATCTTTAAAGAAACAAAGTATAAAACCAGCATTGCATAAATATTGAGACTTACCTTTACTACATTATTAAGTGTTTCTAGTATATTATCAGCTTCATTTAATACAGGAATGATGACAGACAACACCGGTTCTTTGATCTGCTGTATGCTGACTCCAGTTTTCTCAAATTCCGGCAAATCCTCTGGATAATCCTGAAAACAAAGGCTGAGTTTCAAATTATCCTTGAATTTAGATGTAAGCAAGTAAAGTACAGAAACGAATACAGTGGAACCTCGTTAACACAAAATATCTGGGCCAAAAAGTATAGTTTGGGTTATCAGGATTTTGAAATCTTGGGACCTAACAAACATTTTGTGTTATCAGGGTTTTTGTGTTAACAGATTTTGTGTTAACGAGGTTCCACTGTATGATTCAAGTCTAAGAGAACCATTTAAATCTTCATGAGATAAGTAAACATCCAATGCATTTTTAAAACTGTCATATGTAAAGTTGAATTTTACTTAAAATAATTGAGCCTCAAATTTGTACATCTCTTTGATTTTGACAATATTTGACAAGATGCAAGTGTTATATTCATCAATTTGGAAAATCATACAATTAAGTATTCAAACACACAACAGAGTTGTTCATTCAACAAGGATGCATCCATACACAAGGGTACTTTTAGCCGTATGAGTGTGATAAAAATGCATATATATAGGGATGAAGAGTTATTGATTTGTGATGAAATTCAACAACAAATATCTTCCTGAAAACTTAGTATAGAGAAGGAAAATTAAATTCTAAATGCTTTCCATTTAACAGATAACTATCTTCATAACATACATGGCATAATCTGAAGCAAATAGTTTTTGAAAGTTTGTTGCTTTGCTGTTTTTAAATTGTTCCCAAGCCCCAGGCCTTAAATGTACTCAAAGTTCCGGATACACAATAATAATGGGATTTTTATAGCGCCTTTTACTATGTATGCAAAGCACTGGACATCACCAATTTTTAGCACAATGAACACTGTGCGCAGACTCATATGTACTACGCACACACACTTTTATGAACGTTGAGCTGATTTAAATACCAACAGTGAATTCATCACATATCATCAAGAGTACGTTCCTGTATAAGGAGATATGGCGACTTGTTGAAAAAAGTTTTTGCATACTAAATTTATAAATACAACATAAGGGAGATGATTTCTAGTGGCAAATAAGAATAAATATGAGATTGTAGATGAAATAAACAAAGTCTGGTCTCTTTACATGTATTAAATCCTATCTGGACTTACCACGTCTTGTAAGACTTGGGGCAGGATCTCTAGCTTGATTTCCAAGGATTTTGCAACTTGTGTCTGCTGCTTAAATGTCTGGTCAGTTCCCCAATCTACTCCTTCAAACAGTTGACCTACAAAGGAATAACATCAAAATATAGGCAACATAAAATGTCGGAATGAGTGTCCATTTGGTTTTGACTCGGAATCATGCAATTGGTTTCTTCTTTGGGATGTGTGCTTCAAAGTAGTAGGTAAAATGCACTTAAACACTTACAAACTATCTGAATATGAACATGTCATAAAAATTTCCCATTTCTCCTGGGATTCAAGCCATCAACCTCTTGCATTCTGATCCAATGGCAAGACAACGAGTTAGGTTGGTCTCAGCAGCACTTTTGTGCCCATAATATATCCCCGTCTTTTATGTATTTGGATGAATTTCTTTGTTGGATTTTGTTGGATAGAGGCGGGTTAAAGTTGATGAACCAAACCAGTATTTATTCAAATGAGATTGATTTCTCTGATTTCTTTTTTAAATAAGACAATATACATTGTCTATTATGCAAATAAGCTTCACTAAAATTAAACACTATTACTTACTACAGACAAAGACATTTTTCTTGTTCATATATTCTCTAAACAAATATATAAATAAAAAGATGAAAGACTACATGTAGTGTGATCAGCCTTTTACTAACCTAAGCCCCCAAGCCTTCTGTAAGCTTTCCCATGCAATGCTACCAGATAGTATCCTCCATCTTTAGCAGGGCCCAGCACCATGTCATGACCAGCTAATTTCTCAAATGCAAGGTTGAGGATGTCTTTGTTTATGCCCGGAATGTCACTACCAATCTAAAAGAAAGAAATTTACAGGGCAATAAGCCATCTATAATATCTGAATAATATTTCAATTAAGATACCCTTTAAGATAAACAGCAATTTCATTATTTATTGAAATTCACAAAGTTTCACCATCAAAATGTAACTGAAGTACCCTGTTAGAAAATAGTTTGATTTTTAATAAACATTATCCTTAAAAAGATATCCACTATATTTTACTGTCCTAATCACTTTCACAAAAACAATAACTGTACAAGCAGATTAGACTCACACCCTGGTCACATAAGCCGCAACGCCGGTATGCATGACATTGGTATGACACCGGTGAATGCTTGCGATGCCCGGTCGGACGCCGGTGGTTATGTGACCATAACTGAAGACATCGTTTACAAGCCGCAAGGTTTTAACTCAGGATCAAATTCTTGCGACATGCTTCCAGCGTCTCTACGGCTCACGGACAACGGTCGGATACTGCCCGGGCACCAGCCAGTGTCTGATTGGCGTCTGCTGAATTTAAACACATCGTAACTTCGCCGCAAGGTTATGTGACCAGGGTATAAACAACCATACATATTTCCATACAGATGGTCTAAGGTGATAAACCTGACAATTCAACAAAGTTGTTACATTTGTGTAGCAAAGATCCAAGTTTTTAGTTAAAGTATTCTTAAATATACCAGATAATACTTACTAAAACCACTCTTTCAGCACCCTTGTTAAAAGCTTTTTCAAACGCTGCAGCCATCTTAAGACCTAAGTGACCAGCACCCTGCTTAAACCATGAGCATCTCAGTGTTCCTCGCCCTCCTCTCCAACCAAGCCAATATTCCATCTCTTTTGGAGTTCCTCCATGGTACTTGACTTCTACCCAAGTATTTGGTCGCAGCTGTTGGAAATCAGTTATCTGATTCAATAGGTAATCTGTCTATGGATATAAAAAGTATGCAATACAAAGTTAACTTGCGCATCCTCTTGGAATATTTTATTCTTTATTCAACTTGAAGAAACAGATCAAGAAGCCATTGATACCAGACTTGTAATCGAGTCTCCAAAGTCAAGACTTGAGTCGAGTCAAGTCACTAGATGCTCAAGTTGAGTTCAGACAATGGCATATCGAGACTCAAGTCTTCATGGCAGTAGGTCCAATCGAGTTAAGTCTGGGCCAGATGTCAAGTCAAGACATAAAAACCTTGGTTCAAGCCAATGTGAGTCCCGATGACATTTAAGACATTCATAAAATGCTTTGAAAGGTAAAAGTGACATACATGTATAATGTTTATAAATAAATTAAATGTGTATTAAACTAATAGACGATTACTAACTGCAATCACAAAAAAACTCACCATGACATTTTGAACTCTGGCGGCTCCTTGTTCACCAAGCTCCCCAATAAGTCTAGTCTTGGTCACACCAGCGGTAGGATATCTGGAGAAAAGGATGACTTGTTCCTTATAACCTCTGCCTTCCCGACCCTTATTCCATAATAAATTCAAAAGAAAATTGACCGGAATAGTCAAAGCAGACCAAAGGAGACACCATGCTGAGTATATGTTGCCTGTTATGGACATCTTGGCATGTCTGCAAGAAAACAGAGACATTTTATGACATATGATTGCTTAAATATTAGATAAATGATATGTGCCAAGTAGCCGAATCATGTAGGTACCTATTGACCAGGTCATTATTTGGATTCAGTGTTTCCAATTTCATAGACCGCCCTACAAAAGGTTTGTTACGTACAGAATTCAATGATTCAAATCGAGGGACAGAATTTTTTGAACAAAAATTGTAAAATTTAGGATTTATTTGATACATTATGGTATTATTTGATAGATAGGATATGCTCAATAAGTAAATACTTACTGATTAAGAGTATTTCCAAAAAGATAAATTTTACTACCAAATAAATAATGATGATTTTAATTTTAAGCGCAACCATAGGGACATACCTTTCAACAACGAAAATCTTCCTGAAAATGTATGAATTAAATTCTAAATGTCTCAATTTAAAGGGACAATTCTTAGCTAGAAAGAATCCTTGACTGGTATATGTTACAATCTCCAAACCGTTCTTTCAAATGTGCAAGCTTGCATTTTTGAGAAAAGTGAAAACAATTTCTAATTACTGTCGGGTCCCCGACAGCAAGCCTCAATTTCAAAATTTTAGGGGCACGGTCACTTTGGCCTCAAGAATAACAACTTTTCGGGGGCACTAAGGCCACTTGGTGAGGGCACTGAGGCCATATCAAGTTTTAAATGAAGGGCACTGAGGCCAAAGGAAATGTACAACAAATACACTTGCAAGGGGCTGAGGAAATATTGATAGTGACTGTGAAGAGATAAAACTTCTAAGCTCCTTTTTTTGTTTAATTTCAAATAAAGTAAAGTACCGTACCAAAACATGGTTATTAAAAACTCGATTTTTTTTTTTGTAAAGTACCGGTAATATATTTTGTGAAACTATTTCTTCAGAATATTGTACAGAAAAGAATATTATTTTTTAGAATATAACAACAAAAATATAAATTGTTATG
>JXSR01S056269.1:3431-18816 GCA_000969725.1 Ophiothrix spiculata | reverse complement strand
GAGGCCGACTATGATTTGGCCTTAACGGGTTAACAAAATATTTTACTACGGATTACAAAATGCATTGTTATGCACGGACAAAACATTTGAACTGGCTAATTGTCTATGACTGGTAAATAAAGCAGCATTTATTATGTAGAACTACTCAAGACACCACACAGCATGCTTACCTCTGTTATTTTACTGCCATAAATTGAAAGGGCGCTACCATACTATATGCTGTGGAAGTTGTGACGTCATATTTATGATAATTAGCCCAACATGTGCGATCTGGTTCCAAACAAATGATCATGTCCATAGTGATTCCATTGATCACACGTATTAACACAATACACGAATGTACATATAAAAATCAAATAGTGAAAGGGATGACCTTCTGGTCTATTATAAGACTCTTTCTATACACATTACCGTGGTTTATGCATATTTTTGCTTCATTTGGGTTCAAAAGTAATAAACTAATATGGAAATTATTCCCCATAGACTTAACGTGTAGTAGAAATGGCCACCACGTTTGTTTGGAACCAGATCGCACGTGTTGGGTGATTTGAATAATTATGACATCACTACTTCCACGGCGTATAGTGTACTGGCATTATCAATGATTATGGATATCATATTTGGGTCCAAGCCATAATCAAATTTAGGCATAGATATTAAAGTGTACTTGGAAACAAATCTTCTCAAAATATTTTACACTGACAGTATGCCAAACTGACCGCAAGGCATGTGTGCCCATTTTCAATATTTAGTATACTAACAAGATCGGCCCCGGCAGAGTAGCAAATTGTGCGGGAGCAGGGAGCACCGCTAGCAGGAAGAAATTGAGGAAATTGTGCCTTCATGAGAAAAAATAAATACGAGCTGATTGAGGAAACTTTTGAGTTTCAAAAATTTGCTCCTGAGAAAAAAATAATAATTTTATCAACAAAACCCTGGATACCAACAATTGGATCTTCATGTCAGAATAAAAATGGTGCAAGTCTGCTATCGTCTCTGTAAATGTATGATATGTAAGAAGTCCTGTTTTCAACACAAATGAAAATACTCATCTGAATTACACCATGTAAAAGATATTCACAACTAGTAAATCAACAATCATTTTTGACTAAACACTTTCCACAAAATAGAAGACTTTTTATTCAGCATAATTTGTGCAAAATATACAGAAAGACTTTTCCTAGCTGAATTTAGTACATTTTGTAGGTTAAGTAACTTGTGCCATACATATGTGGGCTGCTCTGGCAAAATGAGAGGAAAGATGCAAATCTATATTTTGAGTAAATGGCATTTTTTTACATGAAATGCATTCATGCACAAGTGATTACCTGTACCTTAAGTTTTGAAGGACAACTTTGCCAGGAAGTGAAATTATTCACGGTTACTTGATGTTGCATGTTGTTATTATTGAAGTAATCAGTATTTTTGAAATTGATTTACAGCTAATATTTATTGCAATATATTCAGTGGACTGTTTTGGATTTTGATTTCTAAATGAAGATTGTAGAGAGAAAGTGCGACATTTATATATCATTCAAAAGCTGAGATTATAGAGAATTAAAATATGTCATAAACTCGATTTTGAAATTTGCGACTTTCCTCTCATTTTGCCAGAGCACCCCTCATATGGTCATTGCAGGGAGAAGTACATTCCTCAGGACACCTTCAATATAAACTCTCGGACAAATGTGACATGTTTTGGCAAATGGCAGTGTTAATGACCAGATAATTTTGGGATTTGAATAGTTATGAAGTTAAAAGTAGTGATAAATTGCTGATTTAAATATGTGCCTTCTTTCAAATTAATATTTTGAACATGTTACTAGGTAACTTTGAAAATGTATGCAAAATGAGTAAATGTAATGATTAATATCAGTGTTCCAGTATTAGTCACCAAAGTATAGTTCATTAAAGTATTAAACAGAAATTCCAATTTTCTCCAAAATAGGATCTTGCAAAATTGACATACTGACTCCTTTATATTTTGGCAACCAAATACCTTTAAAATTTTGCTGATACATGTCACAAGTGCTTAACTTTGCATTATCAGATGCTTTCCCTATTAAGAAAACAATTTTTATTAGTGATATCTTTAAAAGACAATACTTTCAAATGAATTAACTTCTTATCAATTTTACACAATTGAATGCTACAATCTCATATGATACACTCCCGGTCAAAAGTGTTTGCGCACGCTTAAATATGGACAAAAACGTAATTATTATATCAAAAGACCAAGACTCTGAAAAAATTCATGCTTTTTATAGGTGCTTAGTGTATCCAATATAAGTAATTTATGTTTCTTTTGATATTCGATCTTCCATAACCATAAAAATGGCAGATTTCCTGGACCATATACAAATACACCACACCAACTTTTTGATATGTACCTATGTAGTTTATTTTTTCAATGCTCGTTTTCACCGTCTAGCCGTAAAGAACATAATCAGGTATTAAGTTTTCAAAAAAATGTGCAGCTATGTATTTAAAGTCTGTTTTTATGAGCAGAAGAAAGTATACAATATGTTTAGCATGCCAAATTTTCAAATGCAGTAAATTCAATTCTTGTTGACTTTTTTAGATCTATGTATGTAAAATATAAACCCGAAACAATATGGGGCAAATGATGAACGGTTCTCGAGATATGGTTGGTTAAACGTTTAGTGCGCAAACACTTTTGACCGGGAGTGTAAATAGGAGCAACCTTTAAAAAAGATCTCGGTGGATGTCTTTTAATTTCCAAACATGTCGAATTTACTTGTTTGAATTGTATACACTGATGAACATTTCCCAAACCTTACAAAATCTTGTGATTTCAAAATGTCTCTAAAATGATGCATCACAGATTGCGTATGTGATTCCTTAATGAATTTTTAAAATGAATTCCATTTATGATATTGCTTGTGTGACCCAAGGCATTATATCCTAGTAATTGACCATTTCTAAGTAATAGGACATTCTTACCACTATTCTTGTTATTCTGGAAGCATTCCTTGAATTTTAAGCCAGGCTTTCCTCCAAAGTTGTATTGGACGCCATTAGTTCCAAACCTATGTTAATTCTTTGGAAATAAATGCTGTGGTATTTCCAGGACTCCCAAAGCCAAATGATTAACAAAACAAATAATAAAGCATTATCATGTCAACATGATGTGACCCGTCATATATAAGCATTATCATGTCAACATGTTCTATGGAGAGTGTTGGCATATTCAAGAGTGTAATCCCTAGCATTAGTTATGTTTTAGGAAAGCACAAAACCCAAGTGAAAAAATGATAATTTATGTTGTTACATTCATTAAGTAATATTATAACATGTGATCAGTGGCACCAATATTGGCATATTTGTTTGGAACCACTGCACAAGTTTTTGGCTAATTAATAAAATTAAAACCATGACTTCAACAGCATATTATCTAGCACTACACAACCAACACAACACCTTTCAGCTCAAGCTTACAGCATCTGTTATTACACTGGCCACTTCAAACCATGCATATTGTTTCCTTGATAATATTTTACTCAAAAAAGATACACTAATATAGTAAACTCATTTCTCTATAGAATATTTGCAACTTATGCATTCTTTTATACACAAGTACTTCATTTTTATGATTAAAAAATATTTCACCCTCTTGCAAAAGATATGTTTGTGAATGTTTCCTAATACATTTTTTGATGGCTGGTGGGAGTTAAATTCATTAAAGCAACTGAATTTCTCTGATTATTTGGTGTTCCATCCATTATTACTCATGTAATTGATAAATTCAATTCTGGTGTTTATGAGACAAACGCTTGCAACTCTCATATTACAAGATGAGGCCGGCGGAGAAATTTAGTTGCTTTGAAGACTGTAAATAAAGGCATATAAGTTTGACATTGTGAATTTAACATAAAACTTAAAATATGGCATAGAAGAGATGACCACTTAATTAGGCAGAGAAAATACACCTATATAAAATTAAACTACACCCACAGAATTATGCATGTAATCTGAAGTAGGGAAAATAAAAAAAAACAGCATAAGACATGTAAACCACATGTTATAAGGTAAAAAGTTACAAAAGTACAAAATGAAAGAAATATTTGGGGCAGATTTTTATCATTCCAATTACACAAACAAGAAACAAAAACAAGATATGTGCTAAATAATGCACACTCACAATTGTAGTTATCAGGAGTTATGAAAGTGACAGTTTATGAAAAATGATATTTTATGAAACCTTAAAAAACCTACAATATGTTTCATGCCAAGTTTGGAAATGAATCTTGTACACGAGGCAGTGAATATTGGCATTTACTTGTTCAAACAGTCTGGATAAATACCAACAAATACAGACGACAATTCTAATTGCGATACACTTACTTTAAAACCAATACAAACTCGTACCATACAATGTAGCTACACATCTTTCAGGTGATATTTATAATCATCTATAAATCCATTTTTCTATAATTACTAGGAACATTTCTGGTACAGATCATTTTCAGTATAAATGTTTCTTTTGCCCAAAATGCAGATATCCCTTTCAGCAACTAAACACATTAGATGATGCATACCCTACTGACCCTTAGACCCCTTACTGCAATGGACAGAATCAAATTTATTTAATAAAGTTTTGATCAATTTCCTTTCAAAATCAACAGCCTATCAGGAACATTGTATGTTACATAACACACCTTAATAAATCAGTTTGAGACTCTCCCTGCGGATGGTTAAAAGAATTGACAAGATTTTCTAATACCATTTCTTAACTAGCAACAGCATTAGCTCCACCATTTGGTACATCTTACAAGATATAAACAGGTTTTTAAAAAGCTTTGTTTTATTATCCATGATTAAACCCCTTTACCTTATTATCCATGATTAAACCCCTTTACCTAATTATCGTATACCACCTTTGAAATTTACAAATTATGTATGTGATACTTTACAATGAACCAGATGCTTAGATGAGTCAATTAAAATGCTGAACCATGAGTAATAATTTTTGACAAAGCCCTTATGTTTAGCACTAAAAGCTTGTTGTATTAGTTTGAATCTTGCAACTAAAAGCTTTTTGTTTGAATCTAGTGGAGTTATTGAGTCTGTGAAACTCCTTATAGAGTATCACATGCAACAATGTAACATACATGAAGGATGGAAAGAACCCCGGAAGGGGTGCTTGAACATTAAAGCGGTAAAGCATGCTCGTCCGAAAAAAAAATAGAAAAAGGGACAGATTTTAGCTCAATGGTGTCAACGACGTGTTTAGAAATAGGGGTACCTTTTTAGTGTAGCCTTTGACTCTAAGGGTCATCATTTTAAGATAGGGCCACTTTTTCACCAGTTATTCTAAAATTCCAAAGAATACAACAGAAAAGCTTCTTATGTATTATCATTAATGCTTTAATGGCAGTAAAAAGTAAAAAGGGTCCATTTCAGTGCATTACACCATTGAGGGGTCAAATGTCCTGTATGCCATTTTTGGGGCAATTTTAGTGCATGTACCCCATTTAGGGGTATGATTTTGAATATTTAAATCCATTACAGGTTGGAATTTGCTATACATGAATACAACATTTAGGGCAAATTTTAAGGACATATGCTCTGACGAACAAGCTAAACACTTAATTATTCAAGTGCCCCCCCCCCCCCCCTTTGGGAAGGAATAGACGAATCTTAGATTTACTAAACCTAAAACTAACAACAAGGCAGAAGTAAATATTCTAATGAAAGACCTATTTTAAGGTATAAAATTTACACCTCTATGGCAGTATTGATGTACTACTGAATAAAATATGACTGATTTAAGGAAGAAACTGACTGTATAGATATTGAAAAAAATCACTACATTTCTTGGCTCTCATTTGTTAATGCTGAGATAAATTAATTTAATCAGACTTGTAAATACAAAATGTATCAAGATTAACAGTGTTTAAATATTGAATTATATGAAAATATATTTGTGAAAGAAATTAAAAAGGTTTAAATGTTGACATCTTGGTGATACCTTCCAAACCTATCTCACACACAGGAAAATTCATTCAAAATCTCACAAATAAAATTTTCAGACAAGAGGCCTTCAGATACATTTTGACATGGTGTATGTGTCACATTTTTCTGCACTTAATAATAATAATGTACAGCTTTTGTATAGCACTACTAAATTTGTGAACAAATTCTCAAGAGTGTTGTTGCTTATTATTAAGCTGCCATCAGGAAATTATCACAATCAGTTTGCATCAAATTGGGGTGCTACTGGCCAAGTGCAAACTCAATCTGCACTTAGATTGTCATATTCCCCATAACAGCTCCCCAATATCACTTGGGTCGATGAAGCAATAGAGATTAAATGTCTTCACCAGTATACCAGTATCAATTATACTAACCCTGCTTATCCCTTCACCATAGACCAAAATAAGTAGTAAAGGGGGAAGAGTCAATATTTGGTTGACATTACAAAAATCTAATCTAATATAAATATCTTCATGTATTTCTAAAAACAATTGTAAGACAAATAATTTAAGAGCATAATTCTGCTATATTCACATAAAATTTCACATAGTTTGAATATTAAGGCTTTCTGTGTGTATCCATATTCATAAGACATTCAGGCAGTCTCGCTCACATTCAATTTGGGCAAATATTTTCATAAATGAAAATAAACAGTTAATATAAAATGGAGTTTTTCCCTCTCTTCGGTTAAGCACTGTAAGTTTTCAACTCATCATAAATTATATTGTTATTTAATGTACATTTTCAATATGAATGCACAGTTTAAAAAAAAAATGAAAATTTAAAAAATTTAAATTTAAATTAAAAAAAAAAAAAAAATGAATGCACGGTGAATACAAAAAGCAGAATCCCCCAAACATTGCTTATAAGGGTGTGTCATAGTACATTGGTAATCTATATACACAGAAATGCAGATCCACATCATACCACATCTTTATTGTGGAGGTACAGATCAATGTGGAAGCAATCCAGATTGATGAAGATTTGCAAAATGTACATGCTACATTCACACTTGGCTACAGCCCCTGCAGTTTTTGTGTGTATTGTTATGTTATACATAAGATACACTAAGATCAACCACTAAAACATTCTTTGTACATGTTTGTGTCAATTTTAAAAACAATACATGAATCTGGATCTACCATCTTGTGAATATAGACCTTTTCAAAACAAGATTTTCTGAGAATTTCCGAAGCTGATTTTACATTTTCCGGCAATTGCCGACAGAAAAAGAATAACCAGAATGTTAAGTTTGCGTTCTTGTTAACTGGTTGCATACAAATTCGAACTTGTAATTAGCATTAGCACAAAAGAGTCACTTTTAGTGTGATCATCTTGATGTGACTTGAAATCTGAAGCTTAATCAGCCATTTTCAAATGGAAATTTCACTCTTTGTGTCGGTGAGCTTAAGGTACCATCAGCCAAAAGTTGTTCAGAATTAATGTATCTAATAATGTATGGGTCTGGTTCTATTTATTTTTCACTTTTATTGCACTGAAATGCAAAAGAATTTTTTTGGAAAATGTTTTTGACAAAATCGCATACTAATGAGCTTGTACGTGATTGGTTGAAAAAATGGCCATGAGATCAATGTTCCGGAGATTTCCGAACGGATTTTGAAAAGGTCTATTGTACTTCCTCCCCCTCTCCCATTTTATCATAATACATTTATTTCCTTCATTCCTGCAAACCAAATACTAAACACACTACTAAAACAAGGTAACAAAGTATTGCTTACAGCAGAGGTACAAAAATATACAAAAATAGATACCCTTATCCCTGCATAAAAATCTCATTTAAATAGGAGCTACCTCTACACCTGGCACCAGTTATATCCATCATCATAGCTCATCCTTGGCTGATAGAAGCTGTAGGTCCTTATTGCGTTTTGGTTTGAACTTTTGAAGCTTGGCATATTCTTTCAAGAGTTTTTTCCAGTAACATTCTATCGTGTCCATAGTCAGGTGCTTCCAGATAAAGTCACGGCCCCTGTAGGTAAACAAAATACACCAATATGTGTGAATTGAGTGGTGTTTACACCTATTGATAAAGTTCTTGAAAATTTACACAAAAAAACCATCAGCTTTCAATCTGGGCAAATCATAACAGTTATCTTAATCATAACTTTTTTTGTGATAAGTGGCATAATTTTCCCCCAAAAGTTGTGTAATTTAAATGTCTGTTACATTAATATAAATCCATGTCAATGTTCATGCAGAAATCATTCTCCCTTAATAATTAAAAATTGCTAATTTTGAACTTCATTAAGAAAGAAACAATTAAACCTTACGCTGATAGATAAGGATAACCTGAGCAAGCCTCTGCAAAGGAGCTTATTTTCATTGGGTCCTACATCTTTATTTTTCCAGTTTTAAATGCAGGAAGAGGACCCAAGTATCCGGAAAGAAAACCCTGAGAAGCAAATATGCACTGAAACCAAAAACACATGGCCATTTTCACGAAAAAGTGGACATGAGAAAAGAAAGCTATTTTGAAGCTCTTTAAAATGAACCTAATTTTGAAAAGACTGAACAAAAATGTCTATGAAATTTCTTTAAAAAACCTAATTTTTGGTCAAATTTCTTTAGTAATTTTTATCAACCCATTCTTGGTTGTTTACTTGGAAGTTATTGTTCTAAATGGCTTAAATAAGGATCAAATTTACACATGAGGTTGTATTTTTTGTTAATCCTGACCAGGCTTTACGGTTCAGTGCACCCAAAAATCAGCGGACAAATTGTCCTTCTGTCACCGTCCTTCCGTTACCATGATCCCTTTGCATTTCGCATTGTTAAAACATAACCGTAAGGAATATTTTGAAGTGGAATGTGGCAAACTATTGCAGAAACACCAAGCAATGCATTCAGTAACTTTGAAATAAAATTTCTTCATAAATTTCATAAAAATTTTCAAAAATGTACTCAAGGTGAAAAACCATGTCCGTTTTGCTGTCCTTCCGTAACCTACCTCATTAATATGCATATTTTGCGACAGAGGAATTTTTATGAAAAAATTCCTGTTGAATATGAATGCTTTCAGGTATACTTAACTAAATATGGAATTAGTTTTATTTTATCCAATTCAATTTTGGCAATGTATATGTTTGAAATACAAAAAAAAAAGTAAAAAAGCTACCGACTGACCCTAAAAATCAGCAAAACCTGATTTTTAAAAATACAACAGTATTCAATTTGAAAAAGACAAGAAATGTATTCACCCGGGAAGTACTAAAACAGCTGTCTGTATGGCTCGTCATGATTGGGAACAATGGAAAATAGAACAAAGGAACAGGCCACAAGGGAACAGCCTATGGATACAGGGCTAAATGGTCAATTACAGTTAGATGCTGTTCCCATAAAGTACTTATTACGCATTCCATTTTTTTTTGAAACAGGAAAGGTTTATTCGTTTTCTCAGCTTTACCAAATTGATCATATAAGATGGTTTCAGGAGAAAACTACTTACGAACAAAAAATCAAACAAAAAACTGTATTATACCAGTTAAAGTTGACTTTAAATGTATTTGGTAAGTTATAGAATTACAATTAGTATTACCAAAATATAATTTTAGAAAAAAAAACAGAACTAATGTCAGCCATAGATCTTAATACTGTAGTAGCACATGTTACATTTTGTAATAAATTCACGGTATATGAACATATAATAAATAAATGAGGCAGATGCCAGCAAAGACATATTAAATTAAATAACAGATGTGCCGCAAACTAACATTTCTCTTCCAACTTAATTAGACTAAGATAAACTCTAATAACCTACATCACATAATTAAGCGGAGCTTCATATCAATATCTACCATAATAACATCAGTACAGTGGAACCTCGTTAACACATAACCTGTTAACACAAAAACCCTGATAACACAAAATGGTTGATTAGTACCAAGTGTGAATTTTTTAAGTGAATTCAGTTGGATAACACAAAATCCTGATAACACAAACTAAAATCATTGTCCCCAGTGATTTTGTGTTAATGAGGTTCCACTGTAATTTAATTAGACACATGACTGAATGGTATTTTAAGTATATAACATTCTGACTGTATGACCAGCCATCCCAAACCAGCCGTAAATACCGCCTTTTGTTATTTTCACTTTTCTTAACATTTGCAAAGACCATGCTTTAAGGATTAAATTGACACCTTAATGAACTTCACAAGATTTCCAGAAGTTATGGTCCGTTCAAGTTATGGTTCGTCAAAGGTTGTCAGGGAGTAAAACGTATAACTGAGATAAACGCGTTCTAAGATCAGTATGCCCTATATTTTCTGTTGATTGTCTTAAAAATGTGCAGATTTATTTCACTTTTCCTATCATTTTCTTGATATGAAACTTTGATGGTATTTTGTAGTAAGCACAAGGATTGTGAATCTGTCAAAAATCAATTTTGACAAATTTAGACCTTGACATGCATTTTCACCTGTAGTGCAAAATGAAGTTTCTGGCATTTACGGCTCATACAGGCTGGACAGCCACATAGAAATAGTGATCAGACTATAAAAATTACCTGTCAGCGATCTGCTTGACTACCTCATCATTTGCCATTGCAAACTCTATCAGCTCCCTACAATTGAAAAGAAAATTAATGAAAAAGAAAGAAATGACATAAATAAATCAAATAAAATGTTTAAAGAATAAACGGCTGGAAACAGGACCATCTCAGATGCTTCTGTCCAGCAGTGGAAAAACTAAATCAATATTGACAAAGAGTAAAATTCATTCAAAATAGGAAATCTTTTAAAGGGACTCAGTTCCAATCAAAAAGTGATTGATTTTAAGTTGACTCCAAGAGTTTGATCAACATCAAACATCATTTCCAGACACAATAATGACAGTTTGCCACAATGACATCCCAATATAATAATATACAAATATATACTGACTTGAAGATCTCTGGTTAAAAACTATGGGCCTGAAGTGACTAAAATAGCTAAATTTTGGTCACTGAAGGACCATAGTTTTAATCCAGACATCTGAAAAATAGCAGTATATATTTGTTTATATACTGTATTAATAAATTTTAAATAATGTAATTTTTACTTGCCAAATGGCCCGATTTAATATAAAAAATGCACTAACAAAATGCTATAACCATGAATGCAAGCAATTAGTTAATGCGCGTATTAATTAATGCGCGTATTGGCCTGCGTGTCCAAGCTTGTTGCGCAAGTAAGTCCATGCGTGAAAGTGACGCAGCTATACATTGCGCAGGAAACCCATAAATAGTCTTTCAAAACCCGTAAATAGTCTTTTTGAAACCCGTAAATAATCTTTTCAAAAGAACTATTTACGGGTGTTTCTCTAGATGGTTGAAACTATTTGAAATAATGTCATAGGGTTTCAACACGCTTAAATTTATTAATGCAGTATATAATACCAGATGTATCTGTACCAAAGGCCTCCAGAGGTGTATTTCACAAAGGTGATCGTAATTCGTAAGTTCATTCATAAGTCTAAAAACGATCGTGGCTACGAATGATCATAAGTTCCATTTCACAAAAGGTTATGAAAGAAATCGGAGCTACGAACAAAGATACGAATGATCATGACAGTTCACTAAGAGTTACGAACGTTCGCAGGTTTTCAAAACATGCGTAATTACTGACTTATATCGAACAGAAATCACGCTCTTTAAAGAGCTCTTGCATTATTTATGCAAACCATGTGGGTAACCACTTTCATCTACTATATTTAATTCATTTTGTCACGAAATTAACCATAATTATAATGAATTCCATATTTGCTATCGTATTTACAATGCTTACGATGACTAAATGTTGATCGTAGACTTACGAAGATATTTACGAATGCATTTAACCGTAATTAAGTCTTATGTGAAATAAACTTATGACTTTTTGTAACTTTACGATTGAATCTTGTACTTACTCACGGTTTCTGATACTTACGAACGTTCGTAACTCTTTGTAAAATACACCCCTGGTTAGTAACTTTCTTGTGATGTGAATGTTGCATTCTTTTATATGCTCAGTTTCAATTTGGAAATACAAGCTGATTTTTTACATGTTACAGAAATAAACAGATGGATTGCTACTGTGTGCCTACCTGACATTGTGGAGATCCTTTGGGACTGGTATATAATGCACCCATGGCTTAAGGGCTGGGTAGAAAAATTCAATCCAATCTTGATCAGTCTCAGGACCAACATGGAATACGAGAGAGTTACATAGAAACAGGTGCTTGAAGCGGAAACTTGCTGCCACCCCGCGGAAGTTAAACAGATACCTGTTGACATGAACAGAAATGTAAAGCACTCAAATTTAGACTGTTAGTACTAGTCTCAGCAATTAATTAGTTCCGATTGTCATGTTAGTGTTCATTTCTTCACATGGTCATTTTCATATCAGTTCGGCAGAACTCACAATTCGGATACGTATCCGAATTTGGATACACCATATCAAAATTCTGAATTTGGATTAAAAACAGCTGAAACAGGATATCAGCTGAAATGAATATTCAGCTTCGCCACACACCATATCGGTATGTATAAAAGTTAACAACATTATCATCATTTGTCATCTACGAGGGTCATTCAAAAAGTTTTACCTGTTGTATGATAACTTTCATTCTGTTAAAGGTAGCTACTTGAAAATTGGCACAAATATAGCTCAGAATGTCGTCTACATATGGTCAAAAAATCATATTAATAAATTTTCTAGATTTTTGCAGGTGTCTTGAAAACCACGGTAAGATTTGGTACAACGGAAACGGTCAAAATATGTGTTACATTTTTAAACCTGGCTCAGGTACAGTGAATTAAAAAGGTCATAATATAGCCATGTAGTATTGATATACAATAAAAATTATATAAAACATAAGAATGGACATACAATTGTACGGAATGATTAAAAAACGGACCCAAACTGAAAATAATGGTCACCCACAAGCGTAACAATTATAGGAACAAATAGCCCATGCAGCAATATTATCAAAATCACTAAAGATACAGTTTAGGAAGAAACTGACTTTAATAAAACAAGATGTAAAATAGTGGCTTTATGAAGCTTTATTCTTGAAGAAGTTTTCAAAGTAGATTACAAAAGAAACTAAATTTATTTTTTTGACTGAAAACTGTGGTATATCACCTTTAAATGTTGTTTTTGACATAAAAAATGCACTTAGAAAAGTCAGACCATAGAGAAGCATGATATGCTGATATTTGTTACCTAAGAGGGATTCTGGGTAATTTCTATCAGTAACAAGTTTACTTTATCAGTGGCATATGACTTATTGGACTATTTGGTTCACTTTCATTCAAATTTTGTTCAGTAACTTCCAATATTTTGGGGTATACAGATGGTTATTCATACATTAGCTGCACATATGATTTCAGGTGCAATGTCATATGATATTTCACCGTTTCCGGTGTACCATATCTTACTGTGGTTTTCAGATCACCTGCAAAAATCTAGAAACGGTATTGATATGATTTTTTGACCACATGTAGACGACATTCTGAACTATAATTGTGCCAATTTACAAGTAGCTACCCTAAATAGAACAAAAGTTATGATACAACAGGTAGAACTTTTTGAATGACCCTCGTAAATTCTAAGAAAGTATTGGCCAAATTATTTTGCCCTCTGTGATAAGGAGCTATCAGGACATGTTTCAAAGCTGTCCTGCTGGAATTGCACAGATGGTTATGACATTTCCACAGATAGATTTATCATAAATGCAAGAAAGATTTTCTACATGTAGTTGCCGGCTTGCGCTATCGATTTGTTTCCTGTGCCACGACAGGTGTATCAGAATTCGGATACCCCTCCATATCCTTATTCGGGTATCACAATTTGGATACGAAATGTACGTGGGTATCCGAATTCGGATACGTATCCGAATTGTGAGTTCCGCCAAACTGATATGTTTCACCATCCTGCACATCTTTCAATCTGTCTCCCTTTGCTGTTGATACATATTGATTGGTTCTCTTTGACTCTTAACAGCAAGAGAGCTCATTCACAGTAAATATATAAATAGTTGATTTCGTATAGACCCTTTTCACACCCTTCGATTACATGCTTAACCACAAAATTCACATTGCGCAGGAGTATAAATGATACAAGCTGACAAAATTAACGATATCTCTGGTTTGCATTGTTGGATTTTCTTGGTATTTTTAACGATGATGAACCAAAGTATTCTCAATGAACTATGGGCTTACAAATGATATAGATTTCGAGTAGCTAATATGCCCAACGTCTGAGAAAATAAGTGCTGTTTCAATAAGTTAATAAATAAATCTCACTCAGGCCTTGAATTTTGAAAATACCTGGTGTGCTACAAACAGCACTTCTCAATATATTCAGATGTGCTGTAGGTGTGCATTTTGTATCTAATTCTGTATAATTTTATCAGATTTAGGTGTGCTGAAAATCACACTCCTCAATATCATTTTAGGCATGTGATGGTGTGCAATCGCACTCGCACGCCTCAAAATGCAAGGCATGCTCACTGAGATTTCTACAGTTTTTTACAAGATAATTAGCAGTAACTTTCTTGTCAAGGGGAATCTCAGGGTCATTAAATTTTGGTTCTGACAGGGTTTGAACTCGAGAACTCCCGCATCGCAAGCAAGGGCCCAACTGATGAACCCAACTCGACTTACTTGTACTTGCAGTGCTCTTCCAGAGTCACCTCTTTAGCTGGCTCTCTATACAAGGTATCCTATAAAGTACAAATAAAAAGGTCTTAGGGGCGCACCATTAGATGTCCAGGGGGGAGCAGGAAGTTGGGTTCTGGGTTGATTTTTTTTTTGCGTCCGGTTCGGGGGCGATTTTTTTTTTCTTAGAAATTACTGTTTTCCCCCTATATATTCCATGTTCAGGGGTGAATCTTTTTTCTTCTGCTTATGGAGGGGGAATTTTTTTCCCCAAAAGCTTCCTGCTCCCCCTGGAAATCTAATGGTGTGCCCCTTAGCATATACTTTCAAATGAACACAACAATGCCTCCTAATCTTAGGTTGTTTTAACTCTTGAGGACCACACTTCTATCTTGAAGAAGTAAGTCACACAATGAAAAACAAAACTCAACTGATACTTCAGTGTTTCTAGATATGGTGTATTTCCTGAAAAAAATCTATGTTTTACTTAACAAGTTCAGCATCATCCCCAAACTTTTCCCCTAGCATTTTGAGATTTTTGCATCATTTGAAGCATAACGGTAATAATGACAGCATGCAAAGTTTCATTGTCACATTCAAACCCAATATATAATTACCAAAATATTAGATATTCTTTTATTTTTTAATTACCGTTGTCGACAATAATAAATACTGCCCTCTATAGTTGATTTTTTAAAATTGGTCTTTTTAGGAGATCTAATGCAAACTCCAAATTTCTTTTGATTTATCT
>JXSR01S056258.1:31935-42832 GCA_000969725.1 Ophiothrix spiculata | reverse complement strand
GTTTAAATTTGAGTCCCCTCTCCCCCACCTCAATGTTGAATGACACTATGTGACTAGATTTGCTGTAACATCTCTCAACATTGTTTGGTGGGGTGGAGGGGAGGATGCAAGCTTAAAGAAGGTTTCAAACTACAACTTGAAGATTGTTCAAAAAATAACGTGTAAAAATGGCAGTACTTATGCGAATTATTACTGTCAAATATACGCAAGTGTCCCAACACATTTTTCAAAGATTGTAGATCATGAGTTAAGCTTAAAAAGTGACAAAGTCTACCCCAATTTTAAATCGGTTTTATCACATAAACCTCTTCCTTGTCAGCTAAATTGTACAATTACTCACATTATACAACTTTCAATTATTCCTTAAGTTTCCTTATTGAGAAATCCTCCTCACTCACATAAGCAACAAAAACCATGTGCCACGGTCCATTCCCGAAAAACATGAACAGATCAATTGGTACCGTTATACTTTTGGGTGTAATTTTGGGAGTATTCTAGAAAAGATTATTTCTGTATTATACAGTACTGGGAAATTTTAAGGTAGAATTTGGGCGCTCAAGGGGAGTACCTTTTTTTTTCAGACAATCTAAATGCGTACTTTGAAGTACACATTCGTATTTCCGTATTTGCAAGAATTTCCTGTACAAATACAGAAAAACTACTTGGCATATGCCCATTTAATCAAAGCGTATGCATTCCATTGCAGTACTTTTTACTGATTTTCAAAATACTTCATGCAAGTTAGCTTTCGGCCACCTGTATATAAAATTGATTGGGAAAATCCTCGCTATGAAACACTTATCAAGATCATTTATGCTTTTACAAATTTTGAAAGAAAATCAAAATATCTTTTGACAATTCTAAAAACCACTCTCTTATGAGAGGCTATACATTTTGAAATCAAAATACTTTCTGTAAAGAGAAATCACTAAATTAAATTTGCTAAAGGCTATCCCACTCCCGGGGGGAACCCCTCACATAGTTAAGTGGTACTCATGCTCGTCACAGCACCCTAAATGGCACAATTGCTGACAGCAAATTGCAAACCTAAATGGAGTAAGCTCGGGGGAGTAAGATGATGTAAATCTCACCCCAAATGGCGCAACAACCTAAGATTGTAATAACCTTTTTCTTACAAATTAGGTACAAAAAGTACAAAATTAGAGTTTTTTGTTCATTAACATGAAGTCAATACTTATTTTCACTTGTTTTTTTGACTTTCACTTGTTTTTAAACATTTTATGCAAAACATATACAGCAAGATACTCAGCTAAGCAACACTATGTGACAAGTGACCCTTAGCGATGAAGGTAGCTTGAATTTACAACCCTAAATGGCATAAATTATGCTGAAAACTACCCCTTTTCGAAAAGTGTAGACAGCACTGGTGGATCAAAATCAGATCCTTTACGCTGCTTATTTATGATGAGATCGAGTACCAATTGCCGGTGCCATTCCGGGCGATCCCCCCTGGATCCCACTAAATTATCTTATCATGTCTGACATTGGCATTTCTGGCATAGAATGTTGAATTGAAAAGAATGTATTTACCAAAAGGTGATATTACCTTACAAGCACACCCACAGATTTATGGACAATACACGATGCAGACAATACATGAGGGGTGTTCAGTAAGTTTTTGCCTAAGGTAGAATGAGATATACCGAGTGAGTCAAAAAAACTGCAATAGTTAATTGAAAGCCATATTTTAAGAACAAGAGATATCATGAACATGAAATATATATATCTAAATATATCATAGATTAACCTTTAAAATGGTGAAAGAATGGAGAAAATTTATAAAGGCGTCATAGAGATACACTTATTTGAATAGGAAAGCATTAAAACAGTTCTGTTCAACTGTCGTGCATATGTTTTATTTATGGAGGACACAATTATGACATTTTCTTTTGTCTTTTGTTTTGGGTTGCCTTAAAAAGGGCCGGTTCAGCTAGGTGGCCCTGAATATTCAATATTCGGTTGAACGTAGACTTGGACACATATGGCAGGGGATTTCTTTGCGAGCTCACTTCTGGCTCCCTTGCCAATGTCTGACGAACGCGGTCGACGTTTCTCCTGCTTTTTGCCGTTCGCTGTCTTCCAGATCTCTCTTTACTAAAGTTATGGACTGTTCCTGTTCTTTTGAATTTCTCGTGAATTCTATAGATGGTGGATGCACATGGTACTCGCGATTGGGGGAATGCAACCCGGGATCTCCGTTTCACTTTTGCATGAGATTTGGTGTTAAATAAACCTCAGCAATAAGTATGATATTTAAAGAGCACGTTGCTTGTTTGTGAACTGATCTTGAGGCATTTTGAACAGTGACTGATTGATAAGGTCTCCCTTCTAAAACAGTACCCCTAAACATGTCATTTTGCACTTGTAAATTAATAAATTAAGAGGAGATATTCAGGAGCAGGTAATATGTTTGTGTTATTATTCAAGAGGTGTTGGCAAGAAATTCAATTTAATATTAGTACTTACTTGTTTGACAAGGCTTGCTCATTTGGACAGAACTGTTTTCATACCATATTATTCAAATAAGGATATCTTTGCAATGCCTTTATCAATTTTCACCATTCTTTCACCGTTTGAAAGCTTAGTCCATGATCTATTTGGAAATTAATATTATTTGTTCGAAAAACCTTTTGCTTTTACAATATGGCTTCCATCTAATTATTGCAGTTTTTTTGACTTGCACGGTATACAGCTATATGCAGTTGTTATTAATTTTGTCATCTAGTTAAAGGTGAGTTTACACTGTGAAGACTTGGGGGTAACGACAAGCAACGTAGACTTGCATATTGCAGTTTTGACTTTTACGCCCGTCATCGTTAGTTAAAGTCAGTTAACGATCAAACAATCCGCTAGTCACACACACTATCGTTACTATCAGTCGTTTTCAGTTCCAACTTTCTAGTTGCAAATACGTTACCCTCTGTCGTTACCCTACATCACAGTGTAAACGCACCTTAAAGGGCTCAGTCACACAAAAAGTACAAATAACGTACAAATAACGCATGAATAACGTACACTGGTTTGGTAATCAATATACATGTATTTCAAAGACTGAAACAGTGTACATTACTCATACGTTTTAGTTTGATATGGCAATATGTAAAGGAGCCCTAACTTGAAAGTATATGGAAAGTTTCAAGTAAATAGCTGGCTGAAAAATGAATATAGAAAATAAAAGCTTTTACCCTTTACCTGCATTAACCTAGTTTGCTTCAAATAGTAATACTAAAAAGTATAATAACTCTACAATAGAAGGGGTGCTTTGGAAAATTTAAGTAGTTTGGGGTTCTTAAGATCACTAACAAACAATTAACAAATGCGACCCGTCTAAGGGTCCAAAAATCAAAAATTGATTTTTTTGGTTTGATCTGAAAGATTATAACTTAACCTTTAAAATGACACCTTGCTTTTGGTTATTAGATGTTTGATTGCAAAGTTACATTCAAATTGGTAAAAGGCAACGGGCTGATTCAGTTCTAAAAAAAATTGAGTTTAAAGTTTCTGTACTGGTAAAACTTGAATGGAGAAAGGATTTTTAGCTTGGTTTTTAATATGATAGAATACACTTCAAAGGTAATGTTTCTGATGAAATTAGAAATTTGATCTTGGAAGTGATTTTTGACTATGCTCAGCTTCAATAACCCGTATCTCGTAATTTACTATGCCGACCTTAAGGTACCTTTTGATATGACGGGTCACATATCGTCTGAAGTGCCAATGTGTAATACCTCTAGAGGAGAGAAATGTAAAGGTTATTGCATGTCAGTTTGGTTGTCTCTACATTTTCAAGATTAAAAATCAACTCCCAGAAACATCTAACTAGTTACGTTTTATGTTTCTGTAAAATATTTTAATACAAAAGTGGATATTTATTTACTTAAAACTCTCCAAATCTTCACAAATTAAGTTGAACCATATTAATATAGTTATGCAAAGGTTAGGCGCTGGAGCACAATTAGGCCACAACTTCGTGCTGCCCGCCGCAACCTGGCCATAGCCTTAATTTTCCAAAATGGTGACTGTAGGCTTGATTATGCAACTCTAAATAATTTCAAAAACATATAACTAATGATGAATATTTAACAATAATCTTAAGGTGAACAATCAAACCTAAGGTCGCCATTTTGAAAAATTAAGGATGTGGCTAGGTTGCGGCAGGCCACTGCGCACAAAGTTGTGGCCTAATTGTGCTCCAATGCCTTATCTCCTTCTACATCAGGCTACGAACTTAATGAACATCCCTGTAAAGATATGAGTCAAGGTGGCATATCTCATTTGTTGGTGCTTTCAAATGGTCTCGTCTGTAGGGAATTCCCTTTTCTCAATTTCATTTCATGTTCTTAAAGGTTCATGATCCGATTTTTCAAATTTTAGTTTTGCTGTCATATGAAAGATCATCACTTAAGATGTTTCAATTTCAAATTTGAGTCAAATCGGAACAACCGTGACAACCGTTTTGATTTAATGAGCAATTTTGTATTTTCCATTAGCCTTTTCTTTACTGTGTAAATAATATTATGGTTACCATAATATTAATCATTTTAACACATTTTCACTTATATCTCTGAAACGCGACATGTTTAAGCTGTAAAATTTCACATGGGTAATGAGAAAAATATGAGGAATATTTTGGTGCCAAAATCTCAGAAAGTTTGAAAAAATGTTGACACAATCAGACAGGGCTCCTTTAACGTGCAATCATGTTTACTAATGTCAGCAAATCATCAATATAACTCCTTTACCTTTATAAAAATACAGGGTGCTATGTCAATATTTTGAGATTTTTTCTTGAGATATTCCGTTTCATACACTAGCAGTTCTTCTCAATGCTGTCAAATCTAACAGTGAAGTAATGTGGTTTGCTAATCCAGATATAAAGAGTTAGGCTCAAACCATAGTCAGCCTCCAAACAAAATTTTCGCTACCAAACATTTGGTTGTGACGTCAAAATGACGATTACTCCAAACAAAATAACTTCAACACCGAGTTGAGACCAGATAAAATTTCGCGCTAGATTGCACATATTATTGAATTGCCATATACATTGGACCAAATGTTTGTTACCTGTTCATACTTTAAATTTGATGGCAAATATTTTGTGACGTCACGACCAAATGTTTGGTAGGGAAAATTTTCGGCCTTTAAAGGTAAAAAAGAATGAACAAAACGAGTGCTATTTCAATGTTGAGTTTAAACCAAAAAGGAGTTTTTGATGTTAATATGACCAATTATGATCCACATTTCATTCCCAAGATCACCTCCATCAAAATTCAGATTTTCAGCTTATAATAATCCATGACTGATATACATTGCAAATCTAAAAAACATTCTTGCTCATTTGTATGCATTCTTGAAGACTCGGGTCCACTCGGTACCCTGCAAAAATCAACTCCGAGTGCCAAGAAATGGAGCTCAAATTGTGGTATTCTTGTACGCTCCTAATCAACTCAAGCACCAAGATTCGGTTGCACGTACAGACAGACTGTGCAAGCAATGCTAATGATACGCCAACCTATACGCAAAGCGTGTGTGCATGTTTTCAATATTTGCGCAATATGGCTTGATGCGATGAATCATCAGCAAAATCCTGAATAACCGATTTGAACCCCATGTGGGAATAAAAAAATAGTCTGTGATCTCCACTCAAAATCTATGGATCATACAAAGTTGAGTGTGCTTGAAATTCCCTTGGACAAGGAACTAACTGCTAATTGTCTCGTGGAAACCTGTTCGAAACTCGGGGAGCTGATCCGGGCAGCGATGGTGCGTATGTGGGCTGATCAAGGTTCAGCGCCCTTAGAGGTTGTCGCAGAACCTGAAATGATGCTTGGTGTGGAATGGAGCTTATTTGGGCCACAGTGGTCAGCAAACAACTGTAAAGAGTGCAGAGGCTGAGTGGAATTACAAATCTCATCTGGGAGGCATAGCGCAATATAAATCCCAAAGTATTTTTTAAATTTATACAAAGCAACTTACGTCTGCAGTGAATCCGATGAGAGACAGGCAGTCCTTAACAGCAGCAAACTTTGCTCGGCTGTCTTCATACACAGCACGAGAGATGTCAGAGTTACTCTTCAGGTAGCTGAAATACAAACAGGTGACACAATATATCAGTTGGGGTACGTAAAGGAATTCCTTAATGGTTTGACTTCCAAAAATTGATTTAAAGTTAGCGTGAATGAATTCCTTTACTGTACAGTGAAGGAATTCCTTTACGGAAGTTGAACCGTGAAGGAATTCCTTTACGTAAAGGAATTACGAACTTTCCCGAACTGATATTTATTCATTTGTCTTTCTTTTAGATCAGGGGTTCTCAACTAGCCCTTACAATGCGCCGCATAAATGAGAAAATTGTAGGGAAAGCGCCAAACTTGCCCATTTCTCAGCGCATTTCTAATGTATTTCTTTGTTTTTAGAGTGCGTCAAAGCGCCAACCAATACTTGTCAAAGCGTCAAAGTTGAGAATCCCTGTTTTAGATTCATCATCTTATCAGTAAAATACAATTCAGTTCAAATTTATTGTCAGTTGTTTCTCTGCCTCTTCCCCTAGGGTAACCAGGGCCTAGAGGGAAACATGTCATGATAGGGTGGGGAATTTGTTCAGTGTGGACATCCCCACTGGCGGGGAGCATGTCATGGAGTAATGTTGGTAGCTTGAAGTGTTTATTTTGGACAGGAATTGAGTTGAGCTCTAGACAGGGATGTTTTACAAACATACACGGACGATTGAAATATTTTATAAGTCAATTTCCTTTTTACATTCCATGAATTAATATATTTTTAAGTCAACATTGGACTTCACACAAGACATATTTGATATTTTCAATAATTGGACAATTCTAAGAGGGGTGCTTAAAAAGGTGAAAAAGCTGGACAAATTTAAAGCTTCATTATGACCAGATGGGGTTGATCATCTAGTTAACATTGTGTGTTTTAAGAAGTGACTAATTGAAGATCATGACAGCTCAACCAAAATGACACATTACAAAATTTCTCATAAATCTCATAATGACCCGTCATATCGAAAGGTACCTTAAGGGGTCTCAAAATCAAAATTGATTTTTGGTCTCATCTGAAAAATTACATTTTAAGCTTTAAAATGACACCTTGCTTTTGGTTATTTGGATGTTTGATTGCAAAGTTACATCCAAATTGGTAAAAGGCATCTGGCTGATTCAGAAAACTATAGTTCTGAGGAAATCAAGTTTTCGTACTGGTAAAACTTGAATGGAGATTTTTTTTTAAATCTTGGTTTCAAAACATTTGTCTTATATTTTGGATATTGGAACCTGATTAATATGATAGAATTCATATCAAATGTAACATTTCTGATGAAATTTGAAATTAACCTTGGACGTGATTTTTGAATATGCCCAGCTTCAATGGCCCGTATCTCGTTATTTACTCTGCCGACCTTATAGTACCTTTCGATATGATGGGTCACATATTATCAGTGGTATATGGAGAACTTTTGAAAAGGGGTGTTCAATAAGTTAGTGGCCTAATGTAAAGGGAGATAAGCTATGCATTTTATATTGATGCAGATCAACTTGATTGGATTGATGATACAATGAAAAGTTTCAGGTAGACATATGTTTTCTTTTTATTTTATAGAAACTTTTAAACTTGACAGTCGAGGTTCCTCAGCAATTTTAAGTTGAAAATTGAAGGAGTGGCAAAACTGTATTGGTTATAGATTAATAACTACGTACTACTTGACGCGAGTGAAATTGTACAAAAATAATGCACCGTGTGCTGAAGTTGGAGTTGTACGCACTCATGAGGCAAAGCCGAGTGAGTTGGACAACTTTAACTTCAGTACAAGGTGCAAAGGTGCATTATTTTTGTACAATTTTACGAGCACAAAGTAAAGAGCAGTTATTAATCTAATTCATACACGACAATGATTAGAATAAAATTGCAAAAGAAAATGAATGGCATGATTGTTTTAAAATGTGTTTGCTATTTCAATAAAACATAGAAAATACAACCATCCACCGTCCCATGTTAATCATTGTGATTTAGATTTACCTTTCTTTTAAAATGAAACTTGCCATACAAGCGTGAGCATGTTACGCGTATGCGTACATGAAATTGTATAACGCACTACGCGATATGCAGCGTGCAACTAGAAGAGATTAATGAATGCGTATAAGTCATCAACTGAGTTTTAAGTGCATGTGTGAAAGCAGATATTGACACAGACTCTCTCAGATTAGAGGGAACCTTATTCCACAATTTGGCAGCACCAACATGAAAGGATTAATCCCCAGCTCATTTATGAGAGCGTGGAACATAGATGGATGAAGAGACGGATGTGTTACTTCGTGATCTTGATCTTATGATTGTTAAAGTTAAATAAGCGCCCTGAAAATCGCGTCCAGAATATTCAAACATTAAAGCTTCTACGCAGTCCATGCATAAGTGTAATTCAGAATTTAAATCAACTGACAAAGTTAACGCATGACGATTGTTATGACTGGTCAATTTTCCCAGTGACAAGAACATGCGTGACGATTGCGGTAACAACCAATCTCATCCAACTGTGTGAATTACAGTGGGTCGCGTATGGCGCAGAGTACTACTTGACAACACGCATTAAAACTTTCACCCCGAGAAGACGCCTGGGCATTTCTAGTAAATAGAGAAATACTTTCTCAAACTTTATGTTGTATCTGTATATATTCATATGAAGGACATATGAAATTTGGTATCATTTTAAAGCTTACTCTTTACTCTATAATTTGAGCACGAGCTTTGTTGCATAGCTCTCATTATATGGTATTTATGGTCATTAAAACATAGACAGGTTGAATCCCAAAATTAAAACTAGAAAATAAATTCAGGGCTAAAAGGGTTAAAGGGGCATTGGACAAAATGTTGTTAATGATTTACACTTTATATGTTTATAGGTTAATAAATGCGCATTTCATACGCGAGTGAAATGAGACAAAATCAATGCACGCGCGGTCAATTTTGATGCGTCCAATTCACGAGGCCCATAGGGGCCGAGTGCATTGGACTGCAATCAAAATTTACCGCAAATGCATTGATTTTGTCTCATTTTACGAGCATTATAGAATGCAAATTTATTAATCTAATTCATACATGACAGAAAAATGATTTTCCATCTTTTTTTGTGAAAAGAAATAAGGCCTTTAATATGACCATCAAAATCCAAAATTTCTCTAAACTAAATAAATAATCACCCGACAAAAACAATGAAACATTCATACATACTAAACGCCCACCACGCAAACCGGAATGCTACATGCGCAGTGCATTGTGAAAATCCACTGCACTCCGCGTACTTTATATTCTTGCGTTCTGATTGGCTAGGTGACACGCGCAGCACACGCGGAGTGTATGTATAGAAAATAACAGTTAATTACCAAATGTTGAGAAAAATTTTCTCAAAACCTTCAGAAAAGTCATTACAAGGTTGATACCATGCACGCACACAAAAACAAGTAACAAGGTTAGTTTTTTTTTACAAAAGGTTGATGTACTCAGGTACACTGTAAAGGTATCAAAATTGCCAAAATCTGGAAATAAATTTAATTCCATGTGTATTAGTATCGGAAAGTACGCATGTGCTTTTTTTCCATTTTTCTGTGGCAAAACAAGTTTTTGACACAGTTTACTTGAAAATGCTTTTAAATAGTTGCATTCCTTCATTTTAGGCTGTTTTTACTCAATTTTACCCATTTCTGATCAAAATCTTAGAGTATTTCTTTTACTTCTTACTTGTGTTCTTCAGGTCGAGTTAAGCCATAGTCTTCAAGATCGTCCTCACTCAATCCAGCAAATAACATGTAGAAAATATGGAAATTCCTCTCCTTTTCTCCTTGTTGTATCACACGAGATTTCTCCAATAAGTATTCGCTAATACGTGCTGAAAGATACAAATTAAACTGATTGGTCAGTTAATATTCCAATCAGAGGATTGGTCCATGTTCATAATTTAAAAAGCAAATTAAAGTGTATGTTCATAGATTATGTGTAAAGAATTTCAATAAAAAGGAAAAACATTTTACTTTGATTCAAGTTTTTTCTGGCACACCCTATGTTATGAAATCAAATCATATGTTTCTTTGAGTCAAATTTATGTTTACAAAATCATCTAAACAAACAATTTCTCATTCTTGAATATCAACAAATTGACCTTTTACTCAGAAAAAGCCATGATTTCATCAACCATTAATTGCATCTGTTAAAATTCAACCTCCAGAAATAATCTTTTACCATCTTATCAACCACAAATTGCTATCCAGAGGAGGTTTTCACAATATCCCACGATGCAATGCAACATTGTACAATATACCTGCAAATCCAATTCAACTCCTATACTTCTGTAAGTACTTCTGTACAGGTTTCTGACGTTTTTGAGGTGTCAGCAATGTGGGTAAACACTGGGCTATTGTGAAAAGAAACACATCCCTGGAAAGATATGAATGAGTACTATTCAATGGAATTCTCAAATTCCCAAGAGCCTTTTGTCCAGAAAACCATTATTGCCTATTATATCTAAGTGTATCAGAATAATGCATTGTGGGATATTCTGAAAACCTCCTCTGAATTGCTATCATTCGTTGAAATCCAGTCTAGTATGATTTCAACCACAAATCATTAGCCTTCCCACATCTTTTGTAAACGGTAAATGGTGATAAATGAAATGTCAAGGTTTTTGTTTGTATAGCTCAATTCATACTCGGCCTCCAAACAAAATTTTTCCTACCAAACATTTGGTCGTGACGTCACCAAATATTTGCCATCGAATTTAAACTATGAACGGATAGCAAACATTTGGTCCAATGTATATGGCAATTCAATAGCATGTGCATTCTAGCGCGAAATATCATTTGGTCTCAACTCG
>JXSR01S056236.1:107526-119938 GCA_000969725.1 Ophiothrix spiculata | reverse complement strand
TTTGAGTGATAAAAATTTGGCCAAATTCAAATTTCGAAACAGCGCCGCCACCTTAATAATTTGACCTTTCGGCGATATGGCGTTTCTACTGTAAATTGGTCTTCATTAGTTTGAATTTTAATATTTTTTCAAAAAAAAAATGAAATCAATCAAATCAAAAAAATTTAAAAGTGACTTTTTTTTTACTAACATGCACAATAAAACTAACAAGCACAGGATCTTTGAGACAAACAAGTACATGTAAATGGCCTAAGCAGCAACTGTTAAAATGTCAGCCTTCAAATTCCTATAATTGGTTCAAGTTGCTGTTAGGAATGGCTGTAGAATTGCTTACAGGTGGCTTAGCACAGATAGAATTCCTCTATTTATTTGTCTTATCTTTTAACATATGTTGTTTTCATATGTGCTGATCACATTTCTTTAATTAAAAAGTGGGGTCACAGACTTTGTTTTTTAGAAAAAAACCATTTAAAACACTATGTTTTACCACTTTTTACCATTTTACCTCTATAGTAAAATCAAAATAAATAAGGCAAAAACACTTAAATATTTAAAAAACAGCTCTATTTTTTTTCTTCCCTTTTTCACATATGTTTTGGTCCTTATATAGTTTTTTTTAAAAGTCATAAAAATATGGTCACTGACTTCCTATTTGAGATATAAGCAAAATTAAGCAAAAATTGGTATTTTTTAGCAATGACTAATATCTTAAGCACTGTGCGCTTTGAGCCATGCGCCGTCAGAAGTAACACACACGGTCTTATGCGTGAATATAAAAATGATGCACGTGTAAGTTTGTGTTTTATTAAAGCGCAAGATACAGTACGCCAAAAAGTACACTAAAAGCCCGGAATAAATACTTTGAAATTGTGTCCAACACCGCTGATATCATCTTACTCGTGTTCGACACCTTTTCTGTGCTAAGCCACCTTAATGTTGACGTGTAAATTGTGCATCACTTCAAATTGCTGTTGTACCCTTTGAAAATCAAACAAATTCAAGTCACAGCATGGTGCAACATTTAATAAACAACTTGCACAACACTGCAGATTTCATATTAAATATCAAAATCTCAAACACACATCAATTTCCACGTTTCGAAAGTTTTGTCGAGCGTGCTGTCGTGCCACAGCAGACAAAACCCTTCCAAGTTAACAGCTTGCGATTCACTTCTAGGTTTTAGGTGGGTTTTGTCAGTTGTGGCACCCCAGCTCGTCCGACTACTCTTTCTATATGCGACAATAGCATAACCAGGCATGAGAATGAAATTCCATGAAAAAACAGGAAAATTGTGGGAAAAACAGGAAAACAGGCTAAAAAACAATAAAACACATACATTAGGCCACAAAAAAAACACAGGAATTCCTGTTTAAACAGGAAGATTCTCATGCCTGCATAACACAACATAAAACACACAAATATATTCCAGGTAAAAGATTACACTCAATCCGGCAGCCTTTAGATGTCCTTTGAAGCACAAAATTAAGTCAGTCTTACATACAACATCGACCTAACTTACATATATAAAATAAATTGATGCAAAAACATTCTCCGAATATAAATGATTTTGCATGCAGCAATCAAGTAAATACATGCAGACCATGCAGGGGCTGACATGTGCATGCAAGTTGGTACCAAGATTGCATGATCATTGCATGATACCATATGGACAAATTGATACCATAGTTGCATGATAAACTGCAACCATACATGGCTACTACATGCATACCATGCAGGAGCTGACATGTGCATGCAAGTTGGTACCAAGATTGCATGATCATTGCATGATACCATATGGACAAATTGATACCATAGTTGCATGATAACCTGCAACCATACATGGCTAATTGCATGCAATGCTTGAAAGTATTAACTTCAACCAAAAAGAGGGATGCTGTGAAAAGAAAAATTACATGGACAAAATAGTAGTTCTTTATTCCTGTGAGGATGGAAGACAATGAAGGGGAATCTAGAGGTCTTCCCCCCCCCCCCCCTTTTCCTCATTAGTAAAAAGTAGTAAATTTCCCTCCCAACTGACACTTATCAACGTTTGAAAAATAAAAAGCCATATCCCTCGGCCATAGTCTGTTTTTGGAAATTTGTAATCCTCTTTTTTCCCCAAAAAATTGGGCCAATTTGCCCAATTAGACTACTTTTTCAACTCAAAAGTACATTTGTACTTAAAAATGTTTCTTTTTATGTTTAAAACATCATAAATGTGCCTAATTAGCAATATTTTGGTTTCATTGCATACTATTGTATCCCTAGTCTCCTTCCCTGTCTGACTTTGCCAATGAATGGGAAAAGAAATTTTTAACCCCTCCAAATTTTTTGGGAAAAAACCCAGAAATACTGAAAAGCCAAATTGATTTTCAGTAAATCAGTAAAACTAATGCCATTTGATCCATTTTTGGTTGAAATCAACTACTTCAGCATAAACATGTTTTTTACAAGATTATAAAAATACAAGTGGGAAAGATAAGACATGCATCACACAAGAAGATTTTTGAGGCAACTTACATCTGCGGTAGCTCCTTGAGTTTCATAGGGTGGCAACATGGGGAATACCCAATTCTTGTTTACGTGAAGCAAGGATTGGGAGGGCGGGCGTGATTGGGCAATGATGAAATAGTTGGAAAGAAGCAAGAAATGGTGAATATATGAATGGCATAGATAAGACTGGAATAAGAGCCAAGATATTTCCATTTTATCAAGAAAAGAAAATTGCTCTCGGCAGGCCTTGAATTTTGAAAATACAAATTGCCCTTCTCATGATATTCAGGTGTTCTGTAGGTGTGCATTTTGTATTTTATTGTGTATAATTTAACCAGATTAAGGTGTGCTGAAAATTGCACTCCTCAAGATCATTTTAGGCGTGTGATGGTGTGCTATCGCACTCGCACGCCTCAAAATACAAAGCCTGTCTTGGATTTCTAACAAATAGTAAGCATACATTTTCAATAACGTGGTTTTATGATGGTTATATTTTGCACACTCTAAATGGTCAATAAACTATTACAATAAAAAAAAAAGGAAAGACAATTTTTGCCAAATGGAATTTGAGAATTATAACAATGGAAATATGTTGGCTCTATATTAGGGTAAACTCAGGCAAATGGTTTCTTTGTATCCATATTTTGTCTTTGACAATTCAACATACGGCATAAATATTTTTTTTACACTAAACAAATGCCTGAAACTTTAACCGAGTTTACCCTAATCGAAAAAGGGATAAGATACCCAGCACCAATGTGTAATAAGAGAAGATATAGTGTATATCCCATCATGCATTGCTTCCTATGGGAAATTTTGTACAGGAAGTCATGTGAGTAGTTATGATGAAACATGCCCAAAATGCAAGAACATAACAAATAGCTTTAATTTATGGGGATTTCATCACTAACTACTCACATAATTTCCCCTACATACAATCCTATTGGAAGCAATGCATCATGGGATACACACACTATTTTCTCTTATGTGTAATGGTCAATCATGGAAATGATTGTTCATAAAATATCGACTTAGCATATAAAAATGGCTTCAAAACGTAAAGTATAGCTAGAAGAAAAATGGTCAGCAAATCATTTACATTAACTTCCAATTGGTTAAGCCTGGCAAATAATATTTATCTGTAGTGTCAGACCGATCTGATCGGATTGATCGGAATCGGGCCGATTTTAAGCTTATCGGATCTGAATCGGAATTACGAAAAAAATCTATATTCTGCCAATCTCACAAACCGATTCAACGAACCCTTTAAAAAGGCAAAAAATCAAATTAATTGCATCTTTTAGACTAACCAGACTTACCAGAAACAACAGGCAATATCAAAAAATACTATAAACATTGCATATTTTTTCCTACAATTATCTATTACAGCCACGTGATACATAAATGATCGATGAATTCACCGATTTTTTTGCGGTAATATCGGTAATTTTAATCTGTGTAATGTACTAACTAAACTAACCAAGATCGGAATCGGCCGATTTTGATTTTGAGTAGATCGGTCAGACACTAACTAAGGGACGCACCATTAAATTTCCAGGGGGGAGCAGGAAGTTGGGTTCGGGGTTGATTTTTTTTTTCGCGGCCCATTCGGGGGCGTATTTTTTTCCCTGGAAATTACTGTTTTTCTGCCTATTCCATGTTCAGGGGGGAATTTTTTTTTCTTCTGCCTGTGGAGGGGGAATTTGTTTTTCAAAAAACTTCCTGCTCCCTCCTGGAAATCTAATGGTGCGCCCCTAACTAACAATTATCAGCAAATGAAAATGCTACAGATACACTTCACAAAATATATTAAAAAATCTTTTTTTTTTTTCAATCTCTCCTTCATGTTATCAAGAAGTTAAAAATTGAAGTTTCATTTTTTCATTAATTACCACATATTTGAAATTGCAGGAAAAAAGTATGAATGGTGTGAGACCTGTTTCTTGGGTTTTATTTTTTTTACCCTTTACTTTTTTCCCATGAATTGCGCCATTTTCATACAAGTTAAGGTCAAAGTTCATTAATTACCATATACTTGAAATTGCGGGGAAATAATGTATGAATTCAGCTAACAGGTTTATGAACTTAACCGTTTCTTTTTTCTTCTTCTTTTAACCCTCCGCTTTTTCCCAATAAACTGAAGATTTCCATATACCACAAGAGAGGTCCTAGTTCCTCTGAGCGTTTCTCGTAATCTTTATGTCCACAATTAATTTTCCTCCATTTTTAGCAGATACTTACATGTGTTGAAGCTTCTAATATTGTATTCTGTTGATCTTGCAAAAATGAATTTAGTTTTTTTCCTCTTCTTTTAACCCTCCGCTTTTTCCCAATAAACTGAAGATTCCATATACCACAAGAGAGGTCCTACCTCCTCTGGGCGTTTCTCGTAATCTTTATGCCCATAATTTATTTTCCTTCCATTTTTTAGCAGATACTTACATGTGTTGAAGCTTGTAATATTGTATTCTGTTGATCTTGCAAGCAGGATTCAGGTCGCCAGTGGATGGTGAACCTGTTGACATTTTCTTCTTGACCTATATGGTGGAAAAAATTGTACTCATTATCATAAGGCCAAAAAAAAAATTGTTTGGTTGCCCTCCACCGACCGACCCTATTTTTCAGCCCGACCCAAACTTTTTTTAATGATTTTTTTTTCCTAAAAAAATATACAAAACTTAACAAAAACTACAAAAAAAAAACCACCAAAGTTATATTTCTGCTTTTTCAATATTCAAACCTCAAAATGTTTAGGATGTCCCAAATTACATTGTTTATTACATATTTTTGATTTGGATGTCACAGGGGAAGTTGTGAAGGCTGAAGCGGCCGATCAACCTAACGCTCCATGGAGGAGTACTAAAAAATTTAAAAAAAAAAAAAAAAAATCCCGACCGACCAACCCTCTCTGAAAAAAGCTGTGGAGGGCAACCAATTTGTTTCCCTTTTTTTTTTTTTTTTTTGGGGGGGGGGCTTAAGTTGGATGTAATTTTTAGCAACCACACACTGTCATCCAATATACTCCGTGCATGTTTTTAAAATCTAAATGTCTTTGTTCAATTTATCGCTGTTCACAATACAGAAGGCCATCAGTGGTTGTTCATTCTATTTTTGATCTCACAGGTTAGTATCATCAACAGAGTCACAATTAGATGTTAACCTTTTCCTGTCGTATGCCGTATGGGATACGGCCTAACTAACTCTATAGTATAACTAATTTCATGACCTCTTACCATCCAAAACACTATCACAGGCAATGTATACAGTTCATAAAGGTATATTATGATGATGTTTCATTGAATTATGTAGAATATTTCTATAAATAAATTTAATTTACTTTAGAAGTCACTTTAGAGGTAAAATGGCGTCAGCCTGGAGCGGAAAAAGTGGTCAGACTGGTAAGGGTTAAAGCACCTAACTATTTAAAGGAGCATGGTCCGATCGCTTCAACTTTTTTAAAACTTTGTCTGATTTTGGTACTAAAATATTACTCATATTCCATGTGAAATTTTACGGCTGAAGCATGATTAGTTTTGGAGACGTAGGCTTAAATGTGTCTAATTATGGTAACCATAATTAATTTATACAGCAAAGTAGAGGCTACGAAATACATAATGACTTATTAAATCAAAAAGGTTGGGCCGATTTAACCGAAATTTCAAATTTAGACCTCTTAAATGGTGATCTTTCATATGAAACAAAATTCTAAATTTTTAAAAATAGGGTAACCATGCTACTTTAAAGAAAAGGTATTTTATTTTAGACATTAATTAAAAGAAGCTTGAAACCTATGAAGCATGCACCAGTAACGGTCATTGTTCGTAGTGGTAATGATCATAGTATTGTACTACAGTCATGATGTACGCAAACTAACCAAACTTTCACCTTTCCATACGTTGCGTTCGATCAGATAAATTGCGATTTTCTACAGCGAATACTTTATCATATTTTGAAACTAATATATCATAATGGTAATGGAATGCAATGTTTTACTGGCAAGTTTCAAATGATGTGCCAAGATGATTGATTTTTTAAGATTTTTAATTGAAAACTGTTGGAAGATGATGTCCGCCATTTTGCATTATCCACCATTTTGTGGGTCCAAGTGACGTCAGCGTAGGTCGCTCTATGCACCATATTGAATTACAGAGAATTACAGCCACTTGCCTTTTGGTTTGTTCCACCTAATAGTCGTTTTTAACCTTTCGTTTTCCCAAAATGGATCTTCTGGTGCGACATCTCTCGGTAGGTTTGGTATCGTATTGTCAACCATTCCTAATCCGTCTCCCCACGGGCTTGGGCCAGGTGGTGTGTCTGTAACCAAGCAAAAAACAAAATATATATGCATATGACTAAATTTTTATGATTTCAGTTAAATTTGGGATAGAAAAAAGAAATTTGTTACATATATCAATCAATGTGCACATCAATGGCAAGAAAGAAAGATGGAAACAGAATCCCACACCCACCATGAATACTGATGCCCGAGAAAAGTGCCAAAGAGAAGAATACCATTCCCCCCCCCCCCACAACTTTTGACTGACTCGTAAAATTTTGTTAACCTGACCCTAAATATTTAACCACAACCCTATCGCTCAAAATGTTTTAAACATACTGCTAAACCTAAACCTAACCCAAACCCTATATCTAACCTATTTATCTGACCCCAGAACCAAAAAATCTGATATTTTGACAATTTTATCGTCAGGAAAAAAACAGGATTATTTTTATTGCGATGCCTGAACCGTACGTTTGATACACACCGTGTCTGCTTCAGTTGTAATGTGTTTAGCCACGCACACATTTTTCTATATCAATTTTAGATGTGAATATCTGTATATTTAGTGTTGATGAAAGTGTACATGCAAACCCAAGTTTAGAATTGCAAGATTGTCTAATAACACTAAAGCTCCAAAGGTTACAAAAGAAAATCACCAAAATCGCAAAGTCCGAATACGTCATATACGGGGGTCCCATATGGGCATGAAATCGCTGCCTAGGCAGCCCCCCCCCCCAGGTGGCTTGGTATAGGTGGACATGGGATTGGGATGCGAGAAGTCCCAGGTTCTAGCTCCGGTGGAAACCACAAAATTTGACACCCTTCTTTCCGAGAGATAGACTGAGAACGAAAAGCGGTAGGTAGGAGATTAGGGTTAGATAAATTAAAATTTATGACAAATTTGGGTCCAGCTTTTACAAGCTTAAAAATGAAAACTTTTGACAAAAGTTACACATACCCGCTTTTACACAAATAAAATCAATCAGTATCTATTTATTTTTACTATTTATAAACAAAGAATACTAAATGCAAAAGTATCATTTATTGCTTTTATGAAATTGTATAAAAAAAAAGTACCAACTAATTGTATAAATTTAGTTAATAATACAAGGTTGAATTAATTTCATTTCGCTAGTGAAACGAAACAAAACCAGCTCTGTAATTTTTCCCCCACTATTACTCCCATTTTTATAGAATTGAATAGAAATCAAAATTAAGTCAAAAGAATAATATTTTACCATTTCTAAAGAATAACATAATACCATTTCAACACACACAGTGTAACAGGCCAACTTAAATTTAGCAAATATTTATAACTTACTGAGAGGTTAGAGAAATGTCACTGCAAACTTAAAATCCATGGGGCTGTGTTGTAAACATGAGTGTAGTTTATAGGAAATAATTGCACGTTCAAACAGCAGTATGAATTAGGGTAATTGAGCAAAAAATGAAATGATAACTACATTCAAAACTGTTCATTTATACTACCCTAATGTTATAACAAAGTCATTTTGGCTACTGGGGTCTTCCTGAAAATTTGTGCTACTTTCGGCCAAACAGAAAATTTTGAAAAGTAAACCCATAGGCAACAAAAAAATAACCTGTTTTACTTAACGGGTCTGACCAAGCCTAAATTTGAGTTTTGGAAGAATTTATTTTTAGTTTTACCAAATCATGTAAAATCAGCTGGGTTTTTAAAATAATTTTGGTTAAATTTTGAAGGAAAAAAATCTTTATTTTTTCTCAAAATTTGTTTGGATTTTAGGGGAAAAAATTAGAGAAAAACATTCTCCCGACCAAACGACCCAATTTGAAAGGTCCGCCTGCCCGTTTTTTTTTTTTTTTGTAGCCTAAAGACTTTTCCAAAACATATTATTGGTGTGATGATGCCAAATTAATTTTGCTTCATCTGGATTCAAGAGTACTTAAAGCACAATAGAAATCATTCCTCATAGACTCAACATATGGTCAAAAATGGGTAGTGTTCTAAAGCCTGTTGGTATAATATGGTAGGGTCTCCTCTTTCCATTGATACCAAAATCATGACAACTGGCCAAGGCATAACGTAATTGTGACGTCATAAGGGTCTTGGTCTGCATTTATGCTTTTGACTGGAGTAATTCGCAAATCTTTATTCTTTCCTCACCGGGGTCAAGACTTGAAAAAAAAAAACAGCCTCGACTAGGACTTGAACCTGGGACCTCCAGGTTGCCAGATGGACGCTCTACCACTGAGCTAACAAGACCCGATGGTAATGAAGCATTAGATATTAATCTAAAGGCCTTCAGATCAAATCTTGTTCTCTCTTAACTTCTCTAACTAGAAGCATTAGATAGAGAAACAAATTATTTCTAGCAATATAAATATGTGAAATTAATACTGAGATAAATATGAGAAATTAATACTTCACAAGGTGAAATGTGCGAAAAAATATTGGAGTTATATTCAAGAACTAAATCCACAAACAATACTGTTGACATTTATGACAAATTCATGACAAAATCCTTGCAGGCAGAAAGTTTTTCTTTAAAAAGTTTATACACCTCTCAACTTGCATATTTTAATGTGCCATCCTAAGAACACCGTAACAATAATCCATGTTCAAGTGCGGACTACCGTGAATAAAATGTATGTATTTCTGACATGCAGGCCATTGTTAAGTGCCAAAATACAAAGAAACTGAACTAAACCCAGCGACACATTCGGGACAATTCAAACTTGCGTGTGACAATGACAGACATTGCTGGGTTTTCAAGAAAACTAATTAAGCGTTAGTCATCATATTTGGGAAATTTTAACAAGGTAAAGGCCCGCAATGCAAGTTTTATACTTGTTGGTTTTTAACACTGTTCCCTTTTTTTGAGTTGGAGCCAATTCTAACAATTTGCTCAAAAGTCTGCCATTATATCATTTAAAATGTACCTGTCAGTGTACCACAAAAACTTCTTTTGATTTCAATATTAAATAAACCTAGTTTTCAACGCTTTTTGTCCCCACTTTCTTGAGTTGGAGCCAATTCTATCTAAGTTCACAAAGTATGTGATTAGCCATATATCATGCAAATTGCAACTGTCATTACTGCTAGAACTGTTTTGGTTTTATTCATCAAATAAACTGATTTTCAAACTTGGTTTTCCATTTTGAGTTGGAGCCAATTCTAACAAAGTTTACAATTAGATTTTACAAATTGTACCTATCACTACTTTTCAAAATTGTTGAATTAAATTTGGGATCCCGAATTTAATTCCACATGTATTAGTATAGGAAAGTATGCATGTCTTTTTTATCCATTTTTCAGTGGCAAAACAATTTTTTTGACAAAAATAACACCTTTAGATAGTCACATTCCTTCATTTTATGCTGTTTTTACTATAAATAATTTTTCATCAAAATCTTATAGTATTGCTTTTACGTTAAAAAAATATCAAAATGTTGATAAATTCACTATGACTTGTGTAAGACAGCAGATTCTGTAAGGAGAATTGTCATTACTTTGTGTGGACATCATTTTTTTTAGAACGCAATGTAGATCAGGTAGTACATAGATACCACAGGTCATGCTTTTTAATTTGGGTACCCAAAAAAGGTGGATTTGTTACATTAACAATGATTTTTGCATCATTATTTCTTATATCTTTTCAAAAATCCAATGATATGCCATATTCTTGAATAATTAAGCATCACAATTAGGCCAAAAAAAATAATGTAAGTCTAAGTTACACCAAATTATTGCCTCTATAAAGATGCAAATAGGTCTACTGTACCGAAAAATCTCTTTATGCAAGTTTAAAAACAGAATTAAAATGGAAACAAAATGAGAACAACAACTTAAAAAATATTTCCTCTAAGAAAAAATACTTTTTTTTTGGAAATCTGAAAATTAGGCGCGGTATACTTTTGTACAGTAAAAACTTTTATCAAGCTTAATCTTTTATCAAGCTTTGAAAAATAGGAGTGGGCAGTCGAGGACAACCAAAGAACTTTTTTTTTTGGCCTTATTGTGATACTATATTATTATAGTATTATATTTCATCAGCTAATGCTGTAATTTGATTGGTCCGAACCACCATCTCCCAATGCGCAAGTTTTGACAACTTTTCAATGTCTGATTTTTTAAGCTTAATTGATATATAAATATAATAGGTGAAGTAGAGTAAAATAAGCTACAAATATGGTTTATTTTGTGGAAATAAAATAAGGTTTATTTTGCGGAAATAGTGCAAGGTCGGTATATGATGATAGCGGGGGAGGACAGGACTACCAGTATTTAGCACTACCGCCTCGATCAGACCATATTGCATTTGACTACTTCCTATGTATATTATTCAAATGATAGATACCATTAAATGTCACATGGGCTATTAGGTCCTTAAAGCAATACTATAAAATTTTCATCAAAAATGGTTAATATTAAAAACAGCATAAAATGAAGGAACGTGACTATCTAGCGGTTTAAACTGGGTGGCGTTGAAGGATCATTTTTCGTTAGCTTCCAAGCATTCTCTTGGCGAAGTCAAGCGTGACCAGGACATTTCATCGCCTGCTTGTCACTCTATTACATATACACATTCCACATGACCACTCAACTTGAGCGGTGAAGTGACCTTGACCCAGGCGTTGTCAAATCAAATTTGACCTAAAAATCACGTTTTTCGACCTATTTGTGTTATTGCCCCTACCTATATGTGAGAAGGTTGATCCCATTCGGTGCTCAATTTTACACTTAACTAGATTACCTATCAGATCTGACCAAAAGCAACATAAGTTTCCAGATAGTTTCCTTAGAAACGCCTTGTGAGAGCTGAATAAAGTGTTTCTGAGGAAATACTTTAAACCGCTAGTGTAAAAGTGTTTTCAAATGTATTTTGTCAAAAAAATGTTTTGCTACCGAAAAATGGATAAAAAGCATGTGCATGCTTTCCTATACTAATACATGTGGAATTAAATTCGGGATCCCGAATTTAATTCAACAAATGGACATAACAGAAAAAGTAAGTATATTTAAGGCAAACCCTTTGGATGGTATTATTATATACCCAAAACAAACTCATTAAGCTAAAAAAATCAAAAGTGATGGGAAAGGGGCGCCTCATTTTTAACACTTTATAGTATTGCTTTAAATTGTTACATTATCTCCAGTAAATGTAGAGATATGCGGGCATCACTACCAAGATGTTGATGCATAATTTTCAAATTGTAACTTCAACTAAATGATAAATATTGAGGATCGGTTGCCACGACCCTGTAAAGTGCACAATCCCTGAACCCATGTTGAATAAATAATATGGCTAATAAATAAAGAACTTTAAAGTCAATCTCATTGAATTTCATCATACCAATGAAGATCTAGATGAGCTGGTATATTGCTACCTTTTTAAGGTCAAAAAAATAAATTGTTGTATTGTCCTTGGCGACCGACCCTACTCGAAAATTTAAAAGCAAAATAGGGTCGGGAAAGCACCCAATTTTGTTCATATTGGGAGTTTTTTGAGAAAATATTTTGAAAATAGTGGAAAATGCACCCAAATTTCATAATTTAGGTACTTTTTCAGAAATTCCACTTGAGGGCAACACAACAATTTTTTTTTCTTGGCCTAATTCATAATTTGAATATTATACCTTCAACAGCCATATTGTAAA
>JXSR01S056236.1:93433-107476 GCA_000969725.1 Ophiothrix spiculata | reverse complement strand
TTGTGGAAATAAAATAAGGTTTATTTTGCGGAAATAGTGCAAGGTCGGTATATGATGATAGCGGGGGAGGACAGGACTACCAGTATTTAGCACTATCTCCCATCAGACCATATTGCATTTGACTACTTCTTATGTATATTATTCAAATGACGGATACCATTAAATGTCACATGGGCTATTAGGTCCTTAAAGGGGCAATTCATGATCCATTTTTCACCCTCAAGGTCACCTCTATCAAATTAGACTTTCTTAGCTTATAAGAATCCTCAACTTGTACATGTTACAATCCCCAAACCATTCTTTCATGTGTGCTTGCATTTTTGAGAATGAGAAAATGTGTCATTTTCTAATTATTGTCTGGGCTCCAACAGTAATTACAACACAGAAGCCTGTGGGGATTTTCAAAATGCTGAAAAGCTTGTAACTTGGAAACGAACTGTCGGAATCAAGTGTGAAATTTTCAGTATATATTTATGTTGTACTCTTCTTTTTATTTAGCTAAAAAAAAAGGCCACATCAAAATCATGAATTGCACCTTTAAATTGTCACATTATCTCCAGTTAATGTAGAGATATGCGGGCATCAATACCAAGATGTTGATGCATAATTTTCAAATTGTAACTTCAACTTAATGATAAATATTGTGGATTGGCTGCCATGAGGCCTAAAAAAATTTGTTTGTTTGCCCTCCGCGACCGACCCTAAAATGTCAAAAATTTGGGTCAGGTATATAAGTTTTTTTTTTTTCTTCAAACACCTAAAATATGAAAACTGAATATTTTCGACGGAAAATGTAAAATTTAGCAGAATTAAGTCACATTTAGTAGTATAAAATGCATATTTCCTCTAAATAATGACCCACAATCTTTAATTAAGCCCCGATTGCTTGGTATTTGTGATAAAATCCATGGATGACATCATTCTTTAAAATATATGTGAAGATTTAAAAAAAAAAAAGATCAACCGACCGACCGACCCAAAATTTTATTTTTTCCACTGGAGGGCAAACAAACAATTTATTTTTTTTTGGCCTGACCCTGTAAAGTGCACAATCCCTGAACCCACATTGAAAAAATAATATGGCTAATAAATAAAAGAACTTAAAAGTCAATCTCATTGAATTTCATCACACAAATGCAGATCTAGATGAGCCGGTATATTGCTACCTTTTTAATTCATAATTTGAATATTATACCTTCAACAGCCATATTGTAAAATCAATTATTTAACTAGCAACACCATGTACTGAGTTTTTTTTTTATTTATTAACAAATCTGTTTCAAAACTTCTTGCCAATTTGTTACACAACACATCAAACTCAGAAAAACCTTCATGACGAGATATCGGGACCTTCCCATCATGCCTTGCTTCCAATGGGATTTTTGTACAGGTTGTAATGAGAAGGTCTAATAAAACATCTGAAATGCAAAATTTTGACAAGTAAGGTCTGCTGATTGTGCTATGTTTCATCACTATACCCTCTTATTGCAACATGTACAAAAATCCCATTGGAAGCAAGGCATGATGGGAAGGTCCTGATATCTTCTTTTTGTAAAGCACATCATACATCATTGCATATTATGCGCTCTTGGCGAATCAGTTGGCAATGTCTACTTGCAATTCAGAAAAAAAATCAAATTTTTCCCGAAATATATGAAGTTGATACAAGCTGGAATATCTATCCAATAGAGACTGTGACCTTCACTTTTGATACAAATTCTGATCATTCTTCAGTTAAGCTTATTGACTTGACTCAAATTCAACCTTTTGTATCAAACCAATCTGGTATTGACTCAACCGGTGGGTGCGTACTCTTCATATTTAAGTTCAGTTAATAATCCATGCAAATTAATATTTGCATTCCATAATTTGTGGACTTTTTATTACAATATAAGATACAGTATAGTTAGTAGTAATTGATTGTAGGTTTTAGTAAATTGAAATTTGTGTTTGCTCAGGTAATGCCAAGGCTTTCGATACAATGGATCATGGGTATTCTATTGTAACCTATACTGGTGACCCAAAATTTTGCAAAAAAATAATAGAAATATTGTAAGTTGACAATAGGTTTGTTTGAACAAGAATTTTATCAAAAGAGAAACTTCAACTCCGAGTTGTTAAACAAGACAAATGTATCGACAGGATCATGTGAAAATACAAATTGATTTACAATTGTTATTTGTACCCTTCATTAAACTCACCAAAATTGACCCCATTTACTTCCTTCAAAAATTACACTTTTGTTTGGTTCATTTTGCTAGTATTTGAAACAAAGTCCAGTGCTTTTGACCCAGGGGATATTAAAATTTAGTTTGGGTAGGGACGTGCCTCTTGGAAATTTGAACATTTTGAAAAGAAAACCGTCAAAATACTACATTTTGCAAAAAGGGACCGATTGAAATACCAGAGAGCCTGATTTGGTAACCGAATTTGAGGCACGTCCCTATAACCCCTTTTGTAACAAGTAACCCCCCCCCCCCCCCCCCTCCACCCCCAAAATTTAAACTAAAAGAAGATATGTCCAATCTCCATTAGGATATGATATATGGGGACTAGTATCGAATCAGTCGAGTTACATTTTCCCGTGAGCAGGTTTGGAAACATGAAGTGCAGACCTTTTTTTTTAAATAACACAGCAAACAACCTATAAAGATGGCCACCACTGCACAGCATTGGGATTTTATGATGACTACACTTTTAAAATGTCCACATTATACAATGAAACTTCATCAGACATAAGACTAGGTTGCAAAGAAAACATAAAGATGATTTTTTTGAAATTTTTAAAGGAATCTTGTGTTTAAAGAATGACAGAAAATCAAGAATTTATTAAATTAAAAATCTGTTACCACTTGTTAAACAAATTTAGCATCTTACAACAGGTACATGTAGTGTATTAAAAGTGTAGTCATCATATTATGATCACAACGTAGTTACTACAAGGTCACTAAGTGGTAACCATCATAAGGATCTATACCTGTAATCCACTCTAGTTTGATTAGAGAATCTAGCATGCAACATGTAAAAGTAATGCAAAACAGACATAATTATGGATATGAACAGTCTAAGACAGTAAAAACATTTTCTGATCAACGCTGATGAGCATGAACAAAAAGCTGATATCCCCTTCAATTAATATCAAAAAGTTGAAAATTCTGAGGTTTTAAAGTTGCACTGAAACAATTTTGACCAATTAAAACAAGTTCAGTAACAAAGTTAAAAGAAGAGCCAGCACTGTATGCACAACCCAAACTCAAATGGGTCTAAAGAACTGAATTATGCTGAAAATGGGGGTCTTTTGGCAGGGGTGCTGTAAGACTAATTCCAGGGGTGTGAGTGACCTCTTTTCAAAAAAGAGGAACTTTGTACAAAAACAATTCCAAAAATGGACTGAAAATGAAAGAAAAAGCTATAATTTTGCCTTAAGTTAAATGAATTTTCAAAAACGAGGAAATCAGCTTAAAAGAGGAAATTTCACATCCCTGTAATTCATCATGTGAGTGCAAGAAAGTTGATCTGCAATAGCTGCCATAAGTTATATTTATTTAACACCTTGCCACCTGAATGTTAAAAAATCATTCACAATTTCCCTGACAAATGTCAGTGGCTCTTGAAATGGTTCTTCAGGGGATACAGACTTGAAGAACTATTTCAAAAGAGTGCTTGACCTAAGACAGGACATCATACATTGTGCAATATAAAAAATAAATGACAAATGGCAAAAGAACCATTTCAGGAGCCACTGATGTTTGACAGGGAAATTTTGAAGGATTTTTTACATTCGGGTTGCATGGTGCTAAATTAATATAACTTATGGCAGCTATTGCAGATACAACTTTCTTGCACTCACAAAACAATTTTTCAAACAATACCAATCATTGGATAGACTCTGGATATGTCATAAGAACTGAGAAAGTAGCACATACCTTTGGGCTGATTTTCCACGGTATCGATGTAGATAGACGCCCTCTCGCTGCGTAACCTGTCGCTCCCCCATTGGATCATGGCTTGGACCTGGATGAAATACCGCATCCCCTGGTGAAGATTTGCTAACTCGTACTCATGTTGATCCTGAACAAAACATATCCAGATGGTAATTGTACCATAGTCATGGGGATATATGTACACATTTTCTTATTTTTATAAAATGCGAAATTAAACAATAGTACATAAGGATTGATTAATATCAAAATCTAGCATAAGCAACAATACACTATGGTAGTATATCCCCATGGCCTAATCAGTGGTTCTTAGCAACAAGAAAACTGGAGTGCAGGGGCAGAAGCTTTAAACACGAGACAATAGATACTCATGCACCCTGCTCTTGAAGGATGCAGCACCATATTCAGAAATGTTTTCAACTACGTCATCTGGCAAGCTGTTCCATATATGAACTGCATGCATGGCCTCAAAAATACCTTACTGTACCAAAGGCCCTTATATCATCTACATTTTAGTCCTACCTATACCAAAGGCCCTTATATCACTATATATATTTGCCACTGCAATAACTAATTGTTTATGTCAAACAGTTAAATTTCTTTGTCATACGGATACCTTTCTAGTCATTATAGCATTATGGCCAGAGGATGAGCCTTGCAGGATTTATAACTTCTACATGTAAATGATACTTGATATTTGTGTCAAAAGTTACGTCACAAAAATTGAGTCTTACTAAGTCTCTAACTGAATAAAAACCCTTACTTATGGAAACACCAGAAATAACCCTTACTTATGGAAACGCCAGAAATACACTGTATGGAGCGCCCAAAGGAGGAGCATTCGCACAGGGAACTAATGGCTTAACATGACTTACGAAACCACAGAGTAATTTGAGTAAAGTTTCTTGCCCAAGGAATGATGATCTGAATCAATATCAAGGTGCAGGCCCGACCAGGGTTCGAACCTTGTACCTCTGTAATACGAGTCCCCCTTATACATACCTTTGGTACATTATGTTTATGTTCCACAATGCCATACAAAAACGGTGACACGGCCGCTCGTCTTTCACTGTAAAATATTTTATATCTCAAAAGTTCCATATCAGAATTTTTCGGTGGGTCCCACATAATAACTAAATTGACTAGATCTCCAACGATGTAAGCTCTGCCTTCCCTCAAATTTTGAGGTGGTGACGGTGGTGCAGGATCTGGAAAGGATAAACAAAATAATTTAATAGTCTGACAACACACTAAGATCTAAATAGGGGGAAGGGGCAACGTTACCCTTGATCAACTTGCCCCTTGTTTCATCAAAAATTAATTGACATGAGTCAGTTGCTAGCAGCCTTGTTATCAAACCTAAGATGATGTATTTAAATTAACTGGATTTTTACTCAATTATATTTACTTATTTAAAATTTTATGCGTATCTCATTTCTGATAACTTTTGGTTTAACCAAACTGAGTCAGGTGTAGGATTGTGTCTTAAAGGAGCTTGGTCCGATTTTTCAAATTCTAATTTTCAATGTCATATGAAAGATGAGGTCTAATTTTCAAATTTCAGCTTAATCGGTCTAACCGTTTTGATTTTATGGGCAAATTTGTATTTCGGAGCCGCCTATACGTTACTATGTAAAATTAATTATGGTTACCAAAATTAGACTCATTTTCATTTATATCTCCAAAACCGGACATATCTCAGCCATGAAATTTCACATGGCTTGTGAGAAAAATATGAGCAACATTTTGGTACCAAAATCTCAAAAAGTTTGAAAAAATGTTGAGGCAATCGGACCAGGCTCCTTTAAGCCAAAATATTCCCATTCAATGAAAATATACTTTTTTTTTTTTTTTTAAGAACACATCAATTCTACAAATAGATAAATATTGCACCAACAATAGATAAATACTGCACCTTGATGACCAAACTGCCCATGGTGAAATTCCACATAAGAGGACCAAAGAGGGTCTGGGCAATTATCATCTATAATTGCCACTATTCCACAGTTTCTAATTGTATCATTATATTTCACCTACACAGCTGAGTGTCCTGATGCCCAAAATTGTCAACAGACAATCCAAAATTCTAGCTCTGGTTATCCAGCATACACACATATGTGACCCGGCATATTGAAAAGTACCTTAAGGTCGGCATTGTAAATTACGAGATTGAAGCTGAGCATGGTCAAAAATGACTTTTTATTATCCATATGCCTAATTTGTAATGATTGAACATCAAAAATATTGGTGTATCACTTCTCATTATGGACCAACAAAAACATTGGCAGATCAAAATGGCACGATGATCTTCTAAGACTTACCTGTTGATAACCTGATCGGGTCTGTCGGTTTCCCAAAACCTAAAGAACCATTTTGATTAACAGCTGCTATTCTAAAACTGTAGTACCTCCCAAGTCCCAACGGAGTGATGTAATGCATATTTTCCACCTGTAATGTGTAAACAAAAATACAGAAATGATTAACGATTTACCAGCTTTACTGAAACTAATTGTAGGCTAAAAACAATATCCTTGGAAATTAAAAACCCTGCTTTCACGGATCCTACTGAGGGATTTGAACCAGGACCTCCTCGGTGATCAGTGCACATATTTATATGCATCTCCTTCCTACATGTATGCAATTAATGTTTGTACACTATCATTATGAGAGAAATTATTTGCCAGGATGGAGCAGAAACAAAACTTGTGAGGTTATCATACAAGTGTTGCATTATCTGACTTGCCCTTTTTTTCCTCTTTTGTTGTATAAAGCTCTATAGAGTTAGAAGCCAGGGCCATAATTTCCGTTTTTCATCACCTCCCCAACTCTAAGGACCCGGTCTACATCCATATTACTAATAAGGTTCATATCTAACAAAGTTTGATTTAAAGCTTTTAAGAATACACAAACCTCAAAAAAAAAAGATCAACATAATATCTACAAGTTTACATTAGGCAAAAATGATCAGGTGTAATACACAAGCTAGTGATGCGAATACACGTACAAAATGCATATTTCACCTAGTACTTAACTTTCGCTATCAGATAGAGAATTCAATTAGCTGAACAATTAGCTCATTTAGGAGATAAGATCGTGCCAAGCAAATAGTTAATAACTTGCTGCCAACTGATATGGAAACCAGACATGCAAACTATTTAACCATTAGGCAAAAAAAAAAAATTGTTGTGTTGCCCTCAGCGACCGACCCTATTCAAAAATTAAAAAACAAAAAACAAATAGGGTCAAATTTTGCTCAGATTGGGTGTTTTTTGAGAAAATATCTTGAAAATAGGGAAAATGCACCCAAATTCCATAATTTAGGTGCTTTAAAATAAAAATAATAAAAAAAAAATTCACACCGACCGACTCATTTTTCCAGAAATTCCACTTGAGGGCAACACAACAATTAATTTTTTTGGCCTTACACACGCCGACTACAGACAGGAAAATTGTGACAGTGTCATATATCTGGTCATTGTGTATGATTAGTATAGCGCTTCATATAACTTGACTTGTTGTATATTTTTTCCATTATTGTACATTCTTTATTCACATAATAACGGAATAAGCATATATCATGATCGTTACTCTCTCCTTGAGTTTTTGAATAGGTCCCTCCAAATATATTCATCATAATGTATCCCGTAGGTGGTTTATTTTGATCTTTCCACAAAAATGGTTTTAATGTTCTCATATGGCTATAACAAATGATTTTTTAATTTTTTTTAACAATCTACATGCATCAAGTGTGTCAATTTACAACACCAAGCATACCACGCACAGAGGAATCGTGTGCTGAACACTTACTATAAGTAGTGTGGTACAGTGTAATCAAAGGTTTTTGTGCTTGCGACAGTTGGACCAATTTTTATAAAGTTGAAGAGATGCTTGCCCAAAAAAACCCAACTGTATATTGGCTAACTAGGCAAACATCTTTCTATCACACTTTCAAATCAAAATTCAGCTCAAATTCGGTTGGGCCAATTTGTCAAAATTCAGCTCAAATTCGGTTGGGCCAGTTTGTCAAACTCCTGCACCAATGGCGCGCCATATGGCCCTAGCAGAAACGCTGTGTGATATGCTTTATGTTGATTATTATCTGACACACCCTTCGCATTTTAGATATTGATCCCAAGAGTTCATTTTGAATCAAATTCTTTGATTTCATCTTTGATAAACAGCAAAGAGGCTAAATGTAAATTGCAAATGAAACTTTATCATTTGGCCCAAAAAAAAAAAGTTGTTTGGTTATCCTACCGCCCGCCCTTATTTTTAGAAACTGGAAAAATTCTTTACTGTACAAAAGTATACCGCGCCTAATTTTCAGATTTCCAAAAAAAGTTGTTTTTTTCTTTGAGAATTTTGATTTTTTGAAGTTGTTGTTTTCATTTTGTTTCCATTTTAATACTGTTTTTAAAAATGTAAAAAGAGATTTTCGGTAGAGTAGACTTATTTGCATCTTTATAGAAGCCATAATTTGGTGTAACTTTGACTTACCTTTGAAAAAAAAACCTTAAAAAATAATAAAAAAAATCCACCTGCCCGCACTTGCTCAAAAAAAGTTGTGGAGGACAACCAAACAATTTTTTTTTTGGCCTTTGCAAAAAAAAAGAGCACAAATTCCCAAAGCCCCAGTGGTCAATTTCTTAAACTAATTAAACTTACAATGTCCATATTGAGCCAGTCGCCCATATGGTGTCTGCTCGGATGATGTCCAGTGTTATTGCGTCCCTGGATGCAATACAACACCGTTTCATTATCCGACACCGATTTGCGCATCGTCCACTCGATCGTGACAGACGAGCCATCTGGATTCTCCGTAACTGAAGCCGGGTTGCGTATCTTGGATGGATAAACTGTTGGAAATAAAATATCAATGATTGATCTGTTAATAATATGACAGACAGATGGTATAGATATAGATGTAGCTTTTTTAATTGTAAATTGAAACCCTCTTAACACAAAATAGGATAGCACAAAATCGAGAGCTGTTACCCTGAGGGTATAATTCAAGACGTTCAGATTTCAAGTTATGATTCTGTGTCTTACGAACAAAAAAGTTTTGATTATTCAATTTACAGAAATTCATGACATGAAATTTGAGACTAACTCAATTACAACTAAAGCTGACTATTTTGATGTGTCTGAATGGGTATACATGTACAATTATACAACAAGATTCCTCTTCAAGTATGATGACAGTCAGGATATTTAACAGTTATAAGAGTTGGATAAAGTAACGACTCCGTACCAATGCAGTAACCATAACCAACATGGGGCATTTTGCTGTGTATATCACAGATGAGAAAAAAGTATGTTGTAATCCCAGTCTTAGTAACCATAGTACTGCAATGCAACAAGCATTTGGCCAAAAAAGCGACCGACCCTATTCAAAAAAAATTAAAAAAAATGTTGGGAAAGCACCCAATTTTGCTCAGATTGGGTGTTTTTTGAGAAAATATTTTGAAAATAGTGGAAAATGCACCCAAATTTCATAATTTAAGTGCTTTAAAAAAAAAAATATTTTCCGACCGACCGACTCATTTTTCAAAAATTCCACTTGAGGGCAACACAACATTTTTTTCTTGGCCTTATAGGCATTTTGATGTGTATAACGAAGAAATGGTTGAACCATTTGATGAGAAACTGTGACTCTGCTTAAGATTTGGTTATACCATACAGTACCAGTGCAGTAACCATGCATTAAGAGAGGAATGTGACTGTGTACATCGCAAGATGGTCGAATCATCTGGTGAAAAACAAGATGGTCTTAATTAAAGTCTAAATGATCTCAAGCATGGAAGCCAGGTAACCAGACACTAACAAACAACTCGGGTTACTACTCGTTAATTAAAGAACAATGTCGCTATCATCAACAACATCAAGTCTTACAAGTATCCTTGTCCATATTATAGACAAGAATATTTTTAAGAGGCGGGAAGAGAAATAAAGCTCTAAGGTGTTTGATTTTTTAATTTCTAAATAGGCCTACACATTGGTTCAAGAAATACTAGGTCTAGATAAAGAAATACTAAGTCTATATCTGGAAATATTTTTGAGGGGGTCCGGTAAGGTCATGTAGAGGTCAAATCTTAAAACTGTCCAAAAAGTTGACCTGAGCAGGTCATTTCTAAGTCATGGCCATAACTCCTGAACCCTTGACTCTACCTGGACCAAACTTGGACCATGAATAGCAATGAGACAAATTAGACGTATTGCTTTAACACAGAACCCTGTTAACAAGAAATTCATTAAGTAGTAAGAGGCAAGACTCAGGTGTGAGCTCACCTTAATTCATCAATTTCTAAAACACATTTCGCTAAAGTAATTGACAAAGGCCTGGATGACATTAATAAACAATCTCTTGTGCATACAGCACGGGTTTGAGCGCAAACAAGCTTTTCACTTAAAAAACATAAAGGTGATGTGACCTTATAAGATGGGTGCAAACCAAATAGAAAATCAATGTGGCAAGTATTGCAAGCAAAGCATTGTTGAATTTAGGGTCAATGAGCTTGTTGTAATAGTCTCTACCCAAGAGGATTAGGCATTGAGTACTCCCGATTCCAGTTGGGTATGGACGCGCGGCCGGAGATTTTGACTACCACCTGATATGTAAAACCTGAGAAAGTGAAAAAATGCTATCCACTTATAGACTGCTTTTACCGTTATTTATACCAATTAATACATTTTTACAATGAAAATTACACTTATAAGCACATTTTAGAGACCGATAGGAAAATCAAAGGAAAACTTTGTCTAAAAATAGTCATTTTTGAAAAATGCAACCGATACATGTATGTAAACCATTTTTAAAAATTTTTGTGGGGTCTTTGGTAATCTTGGAAGCCAAAAATTCAACCGTTCTTGGCCATGCGTCCGAATCACCTTTTCACTGAGTATACCCCAACTTCTTTACTTTCCTTTCCTACTACACCTTTGAGACCAAGCTTTAAAGTTAAAATTCAAGTTTTTTGAATGGGAGTTTCAAAATCTGATGTCACATCCGTCCCCCCCCCCTTGCATAATACTTACATTTTTTATTGATAACAGGCTCCTGACACGTCATACCGCAACCATTGGAACAGCATATGCGTTTATCCTCGCACTCGGTGTCGTAGGAACATGTTAAGGCACACGCCTTCTCAAACCCTTCGAGGGTATCCGAGCTAGGGCACTCGCCTTTCTTGGAATTCCTGTTGAGTTTGAGGAAGTCGCAGGTACTATGGCATACGGTTTGATTTGATGCAGACTGCGTGAGAAAAGAAACAAGTCGGAAAATGGTAAATAATGCATACGCTGATAATTAGCAGTCAAGTTAGCTCAATCGATAAGGCGCTCGCTTGCAATGCGGAAGGTCCTGAGTTCGAACCCCGCTGGTGCCAAAGAGTTGAGTGTGCTTGAGTGCCCTTGGACAAGGAACTAAATGCTAATTGTGTTGTGGAAGCCTGTATTAAACTCTGGGAGCTGATCCGGGCAGCGATGGTGCGTATGTGGGCTGATCAAGGTTCAGCGCCCCTTGAACAGCGCCCCTTGAAATTGCTACAGAACCTCAAATGATGCTTGGTGTGGAATGGAGCTTACTTGAGCCACAGTGGTCAGCGAACACCTGTAAAGTGTGCAGAGGACGAGTGGAATTACAAATCTGGGAGGCATAGCGCACCATAAATCCCCAGTATTTATCATTTTGAACATAAATGACACCGCAACTGAATTCACTGACTGATTGTGGCAGATGATATGAAAATATACGATCTGTTTGCAACTCCATATGCATTTATGCAAGTGATGTTGCGTTTTATATTTGGTATAGCGATGGGGTGGTTTTCATGACAAATGAATGCACCCAACTTGCCTAAATTGGGTGCATTTTGGGAAAATTTGCTCAAAAAGCACCCAATTTGATTAAAATTGTGTGTATTTTGGTCAGAATTGATATAATGGTCAAAGTCCGGCAGGCACATACGCGAACAAATATTTTTGAAGAACCCAGGGTTTAGTGTAAACTTGTTGCTGCGGTAACCCAGAAACATAATCACATCGAGAGCAAATTGAACCGATGATATCATCTTGTTCTTACCTCACAACGTAGTCTGCACAATTCTTGAGATTTATATGTCCCTGAACATGGAAGAATGCACTGAAAAGAGAAGAAGAAATATCAGAAGGATTAGCGATGATCACAAGAGAAAGAGGAGAATGTTTCAAAATTCATCTGTTATTCATATCAGTATACAAGACATGGACAGTAGGACTGGTATCCGCAAGCATTGCATTGTCGACAAAGCCCCGAAATCGAGCGACCGAAGTCGCGACACTGTCGACAATAAGTTTTGCCAATGCAGCCAAAAGGATAGAAATTACAACTTATGGCACTCTGTTGAATTCGTCACCTAGCTCTTTCAATTGAAATCAATGTGCCGATACTACAATGGAATGTTATAAATGAAAATGTGATCAAAAAACTTATGCCAGGACGAGTAAAATATCAGGGTAAATTTCATTACTCTTTTCCTCAAGTATTTATTTCATTTCATTTCATTTCATTTCATTTCATTTCATTTTAGTTTAGTTTAGTTTAGTTTAGTTTAGTTTAGTTTAGTTTAGTTTAGTTAAGTTTAGTCTATTTTATTTTAGTTTAGTCTATTTTATTTAAGTCAATTTTGTCGACACATAAACAGGTTTGTCGATACCAGCCTTAATGGACAGACGAACACCAGTACTTTCACATCAAGTGTCTTTTTAAGCGAAACCTGGCCAGTCTGTTCAATTGTATTTGTCTACCATAGTAGTAGCATAGGGTGCCTTTTTTTTTACAGATAGTGATTTTTAATCTATGATACATTGGGCTTTTTCCAAAATATTATTGAAGATAACAGTAAAATAAATTTTGAAGAAATGGTAAGTTGTATTTTTATAAGTTCTATATTGCAAAAATGTGTCCATACCAGAGCCTTCACAAATTTTGAATGATTGACATGTTCAAATCGATTGCATCAGGCTTTTGAAGTATATACTTATAGTTAATATATAGTTCTCGCTAGTTCAGTTGGTTAGTTCTCGGACTGTTAAACATGGGCTGTATTCATGGTATTGATCGTTTCGCGTTCGAGTCCAGCTGGAGCTGAGTGTGCAAAAACTGTATATTCTATGAGGGTGAATTGCTGAAGCTGGGGTAGTGTCAATTAATGTAGGCCGCGGTAAGCCCTTTGGCCCCAGGGAGTCCAGGTAGTGATTTAACTCAATGATTAGAACTAATTGTATGTGCTCTGTAAAGTAAGAACGTGTGGAATTACAAGTCAGGGGAGGCGTAGTGCACTATAAATCACCTGCATTTTTTTTAAGAGCCTAGACTAGAGAAACCCAAGCTCTATTTTGTATGAAATTGATCAAACAGTATTGAAAAATGTTTCTAGCATATATCAAGATATTTTGGAATAGACTAGGCCTATATGACTTCCTGGAGTTACAAATAATGCAAATTGGCCACTACATTCATTCTCCCGAACTGATTTCTTAACTCTATTCCACTTATAGCCTATCCCCCCCCCCAAAAAAAAAAGGAAGAAAAACGTGTGGTTTACAAAGATTCAGAACGGGGACTTCTGGTTTCCAAAGCGAGTGAGTGACACTCGTAGCAAGCCACCACTGAGTCGCTACCCGGTCCCTGCATAACCCCGTCTATGACATATTCAGACTTTGCATTTTTGTGATTTTCTACGTTACGTAGAGATTTCAGTAGTGAAACCTGGATCGGTTAATCACCTTTAAATTTTGGAACCACTAATTAGGTTAAATCAATATATGCGTAATCAGTCACTTACAACACATCCAAACCCAATTAATCTAATTAATGACAATGTATCTCAACAGACAGACAGCAAACAAGATAAGAGCATTGGCTGCCAGTAGAATACCGTATTAAGTTCAAAGTTTTAGTCTTAACATACAAATCTCTACAAGGATTGGCACCTGTGTATCTGCAGGACCTTGTTAAGAAGTATATTCCACCTCGCAATTTACGTTCTGCTTCTCAATTTAAAATTGTGTCTTCATCAACAGCTACTGCTACTTATGGTGATCGTTCTTTCCAAAAAGCTTC
>JXSR01S056236.1:76606-88403 GCA_000969725.1 Ophiothrix spiculata | reverse complement strand
ACCAAAGGAATTAAAGGATTTCATTCTCCTAATCGGCTTTAATTCTTTTCAAATTATGTTACTGAATTTACAGCTTTGAAAGATTTCTATTGTTATATATTATATTCACCAAATATCAGGGCTTTTGTACTTTATCATATCAAATTATCATAATTGTCTATACAAGTATTCTGACCGTGGGGATGTCCTCTGGGGTTTGAATTTCTTTTATTGTACATAAAATTTCTGATTTTGAAGACATAATGTAAATTGATCATAAAAAATGAAATACATAATTTGAAATGAAAGACTAAAAGGTTACTGTCATTATATTAAAAGCACATGCTCAAATTAAAGCAACGATTTGTTGGAAATTGAAGTATTTTAGCTCATCAAGTCAAAAGTCATGATAAAAGTTCCCCAAAATCACTGGGTTTTTATCAAATTTGACGAATAAAGCATGTAGGCCTGTACTAACTTACCAAATGGTTCAAATAAAGAATATAAAAATTAGAAAGAAATGGGTTTCTGAACAATTAATACCAACTGAAGACAAAAGTCATAGTCTGTAGTCGTATTTGAGTTACATCAAATTCAAAATTCGCTTGTGTGAACAATTAAAGTTGACTTTAGTCATCTTACAAAAGATGTTAACATAGAGTTTTTAACTCACTAGAAAGCAAGTCCCGTTAGTGACTCGACTTACAACTTTCCACATAATGTGAACACCTTTCGTTATAAGTCGCGTTGAACATGTTTCTACCTTGCAGCATACATGGCCTGAAACATATCATTGAAGTCGAGTTAAAAGTTTTAATTCCAAATCTTTTCGACTTCAAAATCGAAGCGTGTGTGACCAGTCGCAAGACAAGTTTTTTTACGTTAATCCAGAGTCGTCTTTGAAATTACAACTCAACCTCGATATTAACTAAACACCATGGGTCATATTCTCGAACGATGTTTAACGCTAATCATTTAAACGATGATTAAAATAAACGTAATTCTCAAAGAGTAACTAAATACAATCACCGTGTAAATTCTAATCACATGTCATTAAACTCCTCTAAAATGCTTTTAAAACTAAACAAGGTTAGGGGGTTAGTTGAAGGTATGTTTTTTTATTTTCATCATGTGTCCAACAACTTTACAGGTATGAAAATGGCATGACCATAATAAAATATAAATACTCAAAACGTGTACTTACGGTAAATATACCTTGAATTATCATTGTAAATATTACAAGTACAGTGTTCTGGCTAATGTGTAGCGTAGGCCTATCTTTACGTATTCAATACGGTACATAGACATCACTTGAAAAAATAATACATGCAGTGTATTGGATGAAGTGAAGAATTCTTTGTTGACTAGGTACCTGCTACTAATAATTTCTTTGTTTCCTATCATTTTTGCCAATATATTGATAAAGTTAATGAGCAACATTGGCTACATGTGCTCATTAATGTTCATATTTGCCAATATTTTACCAATATCTTATGAATAAACCTTCATACTATTTTTATTTTACATAATTTTAACTTGAAACTTTGCCAATGTGTTTCTATGGCCTAAAACATTAACATATGATTTACCCGCCCATCTAATTTGCATACTTGCATAATTAATGAGCATTACACAAAAAGCTAATTAATTATGCAAATATGCAAATGAGATGGGCGGGTAAATCATACATTAAAGTTTTAGGTCATAGAAACACATTGGCAAAGTTTCAAGTTAAAATTATTAAAGGTAAAAGTAGTATGAAGGTTTATTCATAAAATATTGGAAAAATATTGGCAAAAATTAATATTAATGAGCACATTTTGCCAGTTTTCCTCATTAACTTCATCAATATATTGGCAAAAACAATAGAATACAAAGAAACTTTAAACAGCAATATCTCAAAAACCGTTTGTCCGATTTGGCTCAAATTTTGGAATTAAGATTCTTTTGCTTAGCTCTTTGCAACAGGCCTATTTTTATCTCAGTCAGAACAACTTCATTTTGCCTTTAACACCACATTTACAGGCGTTTAGCTAAATCAGATTTTAACTAAACGCATTTTATGTCTAACCAACGTTTAGATAAACATCGTTCGAGAATACGGCCCTATGTGTCTGAAGGTGGTACATATGGTTTAAAACGGGTCCTAATAATTCTACATCTTAAATGTGTTCCCTGATAAAACAAGTAAATTTGCGGATCGATACATTGTGTCAACTTCAGTACTTGAACAAACAGCATGACATGGTCAACTCATTGATTATCTTGACCAAACAAAATACTTTCAAGCAACGATGTTTATAATGTGTTTGAAATGTTAGTCTAGACTCACTTAACTTGTCAACATGGAATGACAATTTCTCCCGCATGATGACAAGCAGAATAAATATGGGGTGTTCAATAAGTTTGTGGAATGAGGCCAAATAAAAAATTGTTTGGTTGCCCTCCACCGACTGACCCTATTTTTCATCCCGACCCAAACTCTTTTTTATTGAATTTTTTTTTTCTCAAAAAGATGCAAAACTTACCGAAAACTACAAAGAAAAAATGTTATATTTTTGCTTTTTTCAATATTCAACCCTCAAAATGTTTAGAATGTCCCAAATCACTACAAGAGGTATTTGATTGATTTGGATGTTGCGGGGGAAGTTGTGAAGGCTGGAGCAGCCGATCGACCTAGGGGTCCGTGGAAGAGTATTGAGGAAAACAAATTTAAAACAAAAAAAAAACCCGACCCACCGACCCTCTTTGAAAAAAGCTGTGGAGGGCACCAAACAATTTTTTTGGGGGCCCGAGGTAGAACGAGATACCTATGCAGTTTTTATCAATATGTAATGTAGTTCAACTTCATTGAAGGACATACAGAGAATTTTAAGTAAATATCTGCTTTTTATCTAACAGATACTCAAAACTTGCCTGTTACTAAAGTTCAGAATTAAGTAATAACAAAAATACTGGTTCTCGGAACCAGGAGATATCCCTGGCCGACGTGATCCCAAAAAATATAGATGTTTTTTATGATTTTCAGCCTAGCTTACAACTTGATCTCAAATGACCTTTGTTATGTAACCTTTGACCTCATCAATAAATCAGGGTTCTTGAAATATATCCAAAACCCAAGTTTGGTTCCATTAGGACTTTACCTTTTCAAATTAGGCCATACTGACATTTTCAGCCTATTTTACAACTTGACCTCATATGACCTTTGACCTTGGTATGTGAACTTTCACCACATTAACATATGAGGGTTCTTATAATATATCCGTAAACCAAATTTAGTTCCAATCGGACTTCTTCAACTTTTCAAATGAGGCCAAATTGACAATTTCTGCATATTTTGCAACTTGACGTCATGACCTTTGACCTCAATGTGATCTTTGACCTTTTGAAGTTTTATTGTTTCTTCAGTTTAAATTCACGCCCAGAAACCTGTAACAGGCAAGTTTTGAGTTTCAGTAAAATGAAAACAAATGCAGATATATACAATGTACTTACTTGGAACTGTCCAGATATGTTCATCAATTAAGTCTAACTACATGGCCTACTAACACATAATGAAAACGGCATAGCTAATCTCCTTCTACCTCAGGCCATGAACTTATTGAACACACCCCTCGTTAGAATAAATATTACAGTAAATAGCCTGGCTAAGATGTTTACAGCAAATTAACACTTGCCCCACTGGCCATTGGACTCCTGCTTGTACAAGCTTGTTACAAGTGATGCATAAAGTGATGGGACGAGCCGCCTTGCACTAACAACTTTTTTCACGTTCATCATAGCTCGGCATTTCTACTGTTATTCTGGTCACATACCTGATACATGTGTTTACGGCGACAATTCAGTGCAAGCCTAGAAATAAGGTGAGAATCCGAGTCTCCCCAAAAGGATTTTGCGAGAATCCAAATAGATTCTCGTAAAATGAGGCAAACACATTGTGAATGAATGTAAATAGGCCTACTCCAAAGATTCTTGCAAAGATTCTCCCCCAGTAGCAGCAATGAACGAATTTCTAGGCCTGTAGTGGACGGAGATCGGATACCGGTCGGTCATCATGAATTGCCCCTTAAACTACACTTCGCTGGTTAACTCTATTTGCAGGATTCATAGAGGTTCTTGTTGCTGATATGCTTTTTCACATAACTTTGCGGTGAGGTTATAATGTGTTTAAGGTGTCAATTCGACAAACATCGATCGGTGACCGACTGGTGTCGGAACGGTCGCCAGCCGGTGTCCGTGAGCAGTAGAGATGCCAAAACCATGCCACAAGCATTTAATTCCGAGTTAAAACCTTGCAGCTTGTATACGATGTCTTCAGCTATGGTCCCATAACCACCGGCGTCAGGCCGGTGACCAACCGGGCATCGCAAGCATTCACCGGTGTCATACCGATGTCGGGTTTGAAACTTCCTGTGGCTTATGTGACCATAGCATAAATGGCATATCAGTCGACTTAATGGTGCAATCAGACCACAGTTCGAACCCTGGTGGTGCGTAAATTGAGTGTGCTTGAAATTATCTTTGACAAGGAATTAATTAGTACAGTTTACTCCACTTAATTGAGACACCTCGGGAGTAAAACAAATATCCCGATTAACCAGTTGCCCTGATTAAGCAAAATACAGAAATCGCCACAAGTGAGATGTTTTGACACTAAAGTATGCACTTAATTCATGAGCTGACAAAAAGTGGACACAGTGAAAGATTTTAGAGACATAGATTGAGATTTTAGCTGATATTTTCAACAGAATTTGGGATTGTCGTTTTAGAATTTTGTCCCATATTTTCAATATAATTCCATAAAATATCATCAAATTAATGCATTTTGCCAAAAATTATCCTGTTTATCAGAAGGAATGTCCCGATTAACGGGTCAATTTTGTACCAATTTTGTACATAAAGAAACTGGTCCCTGACTGAATACGTCAATTAACCAAAAATCCCTTATTTATAAGAGGATACTGATTAAGCCAGAGGAGGGTGGTCGTGGCAACTGTTACTGGGTTGCCGGACGGTATATCGTGGCCAATAAGTTATCACCGTAAATTAGCAAATCTTATCAGTAGCTCATGTCTTATTTTAATTTTAAAAAAAAGAAAAAAAAAGTGAATTGTTTCATAAAGAGTGACAACTCAAAGAAAATGATTGGATCTAATTGATATAAAAAGAAAAAGAAAGAAGAAAAAACAGGTACTTGTGCAGGAATCGAACCTGGGTTCCTGCGGCGGAAGTCAACGGTCATTCCACTAACCCACCATATCAGTTGATAAATATTACGAAAATTTAAACACTATATTATTCGTATATTGCGCAAGACGAAATTATAGGAATTGGAAATCAAATTTGGGGAAATTCTGTTATTTACTGTTATATTTAGGTAAATGATATTATTTTACAAAATATATGAGCTATTTGGAAAGAGTTTGAAGAGATAATTAAGAGCAAAATAGGTTTGCCAATCGGCGGCGCAGAGGTCACGGGCTGACGTTGACCTCTGGCGTAGCCGTTGGGGTCATATGCATATGATCACTAAAATTATTTTCCTAATCGGTAAAAAATATGATAACATCTATAAAAAGTGGGGTTCACGCGTGAACCCCAGCGAATTTGAAATTAAATAATTATTCTTATTTCTATAAGATCACTTTTGTAATTTTTGAAGTAAAGGTAAAAAGAAGACTTTGTTAATATTTTATTTCTTCTTGTACTTGGCCCGTGCCAATTCAAATACATGTAAATCGTTCCCTAAATTTACGTGTTGGAAATCACTCATCCCTAAATCTAGTATCTTCTATAAATCGTGTCCGCCATCGCCTGGATTAAGCATTGACTGTACTAATAGTCTTGCAGTAACTGGGTTGACACTCAGGGGCTTGATTCTAGTTGCACTGGTTACTTGTAGGCTGAAATGGTACGTGATCAATTTAAAAGACCTTATATCAAATCTGCAGATTGGGGTTCCATTCCCAGGTGGGCTCTTTTTTTTCTCTCATTTGTCTTCTCCATGGACTTAAATTTGAAATTTGCAGGGGTTCTATCAAAAGCTCTCCTGAAGTTACAGTTTTATGGAAAGGAAAAAAAAGAAGTTCTTTAGGGGACCAATTAGGGGAGTTATCTGAAAATTTACTATCAAGCAAAGCGCTCCATTAATTGAGCTTCCATATTAAGCATTTGAGGGGAGCAGGATGGCCCCATTGAACTCACTCCTCTCAAATGGAAGTCCTTGCTCCTGTATCTTTATTTGCATGGAATTTGGAAAACTAGTAAAATCTTAATAAAAGTCATGATAAAAATGATTCAAAACAAGACATACCCAGCTGAAAGCTTTTAACTACTTCAGTGCTCCTCTGAACAAAATAAAACTTGGGACTTCCAGTCAAAAGGCCATCGTCCTTTTATCAACATCATTTGTTTCCCTATACCTGGAATTTCATCACATCAAGGGTCGAAGTGCCTCAACTCAATCAAATTTAAATACACTGTAAAATAATTTGGTGTCAAAACGACACCTTCGTGGAGTCAACTGTAAAATGACACTAACAAAGGCGTATGTTTTGGAATTTTGACTCCCTTATTGGTGTAATATTCGATAATATGGGTCGCAAATTTACGTATTATGACACTTTCAAGTGTCGTTTGAGTGATTTACACCAGATTTGTAGTCAAACCAATTGAAATGACTCCATGGGTGTCAATACTTGCCGGCCGTGCGTACAAAACTGAGAGGTGTCAAATCATCTGACACCGCAACTGGTGTAATTCTGACACAGAATGGTGTAATTATGACACCAAATTGGGCGGGAAATTGGGTATATCAACATATCAACGAATGCGCCACGGCACAACATTTGCCACTGAAAAGTGCACTCTTTCTTAACAAAGATTATGTCTTCGAGTTACAAGCTATCTGGTAAGTGCCTATCTGCTACATTTCTATATATTCTTGTTAATAATACGATAAAACGATCTTACATAAGCCTTGTTTATGTTGCATGAACATTTAGTAAGCTTAATACAATGTTAAGTGTAAGCTTACAAGCATGTAAGCTTACATGTAGGGTTTACAGACATTCGGGACAAGCATGTATATTTTACAAAATATAGTTACAATTTACATGAACATTTGTCCATGTAAATTTATGTCTCTATTTTGTAAAACTGTCATGCATGTTTGTAAACCTAGTCTGTAAGCTTACAAGCTTAAATGCTTGTAATCTTACATGTTAAAGATTAGTTAATGTTCACTCAATATGAACAAGGCTTACTATAGTACGATCATTTTATCAGAATTATTATCAAAATATATGGAAAGGTAGTAGACTGGTACTTTCCAGGTTGTAAACATTTCCTTAATGACACTCTAAGGAGTAATTGTGTCTTAATATGACACTTAAGAGAGTCAATTTTACATCCCGCTTGGGGTGTAATGGCATTTTTCGAAAATGGGTCCTAAGGTAAGCATCCTGGGTGTCAAAATGAACATGACACCTAAAGGGTGTTAATTTTACACCAATAATGGTGTCATTTTGACGCCTTTAGGTGGCCAACTGAGGACCCATTTTTTGACACTTACTTTAGTGTCAAAATGACACCAAAATTATTTTCAGTGTAGTCTTGAGAAAACATGGATCTAAAGATACGATCAACACCCTATGAAGCTCCAGATGTCGCTAAATTGGAAATAGATTTGTTTCCTCCAGGTTATCTATTTCTCTATTAGCCCTGCTGGTTGATACATGTAGCATGCTATGTATGGAATTGGGTGATAAAAGTGTGTTGACTTCATAAAATTTGAATCGCATCATTTGAGACATGTTCCCATAAAGGATGATAAAGGTGGATATTAGTATCATCATTTTAGGGATGCACCATTAGTATTCCAGGGGGGAGCTGGAAGTTGGGTTCGGGGTTGATTTTTTTTTTGCCCCTCATTCGGGAGCAAATTTTTCCCCCTGGAAATTACTGTTTTTCTGCCTATTCCATGTTAAGGGGGGAATTTTTTTTCTCCTGCCTGTGGAGGGGGAATTCGGGGTTTTTTTTCCAAAAAACTTCCAGCTCTCCCCTGGAAATCTAATGATGGGCTCCTTACTGTTGTGCTTTGCTTTAGCGATTTAAGCACACTACGCCTCTTCTTTAATACAAAATTTACCAGGTTTTATCAGTCGCCAATATACTGGTCACAACCAGTCCTCCAGCGTAAAATCATGAAAGCAACCTAATAAATATCCATGCTGATTCTGAAAATTAGCATCAAACTGACATCAGGTGTCTCTCTGCGTGCTGAATATCCAATCACGATGATAAATGATCCGCAAGACAAAATAGCATGACGTACTGAGACCATAATAGACGTTCTGCTGAGATGGCAAGTGCGTAATCTAAATACTAAATGGGCAGGTGCTACCACACATGTCCAATTTCAAATTTTTCCTTTAAGAGGTAAAGGCAAATCCTACTGATTTGTTTATCTGTATAGATAACTATCAGATACTTATCTGCAATATTATATCATGATGGGTTAAGTGACTGAAGTTTCATGCTGATTCCATGTTAACCTTAAAGGACTTTCTCTTCTCATGCCAGGTGCCCAACTCCATGATGGCACTAGAACTAGTACTTATCGTTCCCCTGATCTCCTCTCCCACAGACCCAACAATGAGCCCGGGTATTGCGCGCAGCGAACACTGGGGTTTTAGTTAGATTCAGAGAGTACCAGATATGGTATACACTAAATTGAACAGTATTGAGAGCCCGAAACAAGGAATTCATAGGGCACTATGCCTTCATGACAAGTGTTTGCCATTTCACTCCAAGCTTCATCTTAGGTTCGGTGGCAACTTCTCAGGGGCGCTGAACCTTGATCAGCCTACAATCTCTGACTGGATCAACTCCCCGAGTTTTGTAGGGTTTCAACAAGACAATTAGCAAGGGCATTTCAAGCATACTAACTGTGGGTGCCAGCAGGTTCCGAACTCGGGACCTTTTGCACCGCAAGCAAGCACTTTACCGTTTGAACAAACTTGACTGTTACTCAAGAAATACTTAACCTGTCTCCCTGATTAATTATTCTACTTCAACTGATGAACCTCTTCAAGACTGTCTCCCTGCTCTCTAAGATTCTAAGATCTGCATCTAGATTATATGAAGAAGGTTCAGCCGGGGGCGGCTGCAATCCTAGCGATTTAGAAGAAGCTACTAAATTTATTGACTAGGGATTTCGAAAACGCAAATTTGGGGAACATTTTACGTGTCTTTCTATTGGCGCATTGATATTGAAAAAATTTCAAAACTCATATTTTTACCTTTATTCAAGTAATAATAAAAGTACTCATATAGTGACACACTTTATTGTATTATTCTAATTCTGCTGAGGTTCACGGATGAACCCCATTCATAGCAAAGTAATTCAAGTTTATTCGAGGATTTACTTTTCTACGTATTGAAATTAAACGGCCGATACTGCGGCGGGATATCTGTTTGTGAGGAGGCATGGCCATCGTCGTCTGAAGAAGGTTCATGACTACAGATTTCACTGGCTTATGTTGCAGTAAAATGCAGACCATTTATATGTTCAGAGCAGTGGCTTAACAGGGGTTGGTCAATGAGGGTGTGAGCATAGCTCCAAAATTTGACCCGAGCTTTAAAATATGTCCAATTTGGATAACCCCAAACTCCCGCCAAAACTATTTAGAGAGAGTATTTTTAAGAACAAAATCCAGGTGATTTCTTTTTCACTCCTTAACCCTTAAGCCTCTTTGCTTTCCCTTCCTTCCTTGTCTCTTCTTTTCTTTCCTCCTTTATTTCTACACCATCCGCTTTTCTCCCTCATCATTTCTCTTCCTTTCTCTTTCCCATTTTTCTTTCCACCTCTAGAGGACGCTCTTCCCCCAGCTTCCCCCCCCCCCCCACACACACACACATACACCTGTTACGCTAGTGATCCAGAGGATTAAACTTCTGTGAATATAATATGTCCAGCTGATTCCCCATGCCGATAGTAAATATTTGAAACATTCTTCGATAAGTTGGGTGCTACTCTACTTGTGAATTTCTAGGTATCGCACTGGGATTTCATGCAGCAATGAACATTTTCAATCAAAATAGATCAAAATTCCAATCTTTGAAAAGAGTCCCAATCCCGCTGATTTAGTAAATGTACCAGTAATGATATTAATTTAACAACCCCGGTTTAAACATGCATGCTGGCAGATCATAAGGAATGCTAGCATGTTTTCTCATCAGAATTATATAATAATGCAGTTTTTTATGATACAGTACTGTAAAGTGCCTTTCCCAAAGTGTAACCCGGTGTTAGGATAACATTGTATCATTTTGCTTCATCTGGTTAGCTGCCTGGTTAAAAAATACAGTCTGATTCAAAACAATGTCAACTGAGCTAGGGCCTAGCTAGTCTATGTGAACATTATCGCACCATCCAATCACTAAAAAGCTTACAAGCACATGACCAACATTCACACTTCTCACCAGTGGGAAAATGGATTTGGTCTCGCACCTGCAGCACTCGATGTAATAGTGATAAGTAACAAAAATCCAGTCTTTGACAAAGACTAGGGTCCAGCCTATGGCCCATTGGTAAATCAGAAGCAAAAGCTATAGGCCTACTACCCAACCTAGACTAGCACTTAAGTGCATAAGGTGTTTTAGAATCATGTTAGTGCATAATGGGGGGGGGGGTCCATATGGACCCACGAATTTGATCGCTTTAAAAACAATGTTCTCCACATCATTTATCCTTGAAACTGTACAGAGTGATACACCAACTCAATAAAATTCATATAAAACAAAAAATTTAAAAATCCGTCATTCTGTTTCAAAATGGCAGTCAGATATCCAATTCCTGTCAAATTTTCATTTTGTCCGAAAAATTTCCCGCTAAAAATTTGAAATCTGCTTTCCCAAAGGAATTTTTCAATGAAATTTGGCTCATAATAGCAGATTATAATTACAAATACATTGCTGAAATAAAATAATAAAAAAGTTGTTTCGTTTCGGTTTTAGGGACAAAACAAATTTTGAACAGCGCCATCATTTTATCAGTTTATCTAAAAAACGACAAGACCGATTTGAATTTTTTTGCATCAAAACATGCGCAACCCCTACCTTGACAATTACATAAAACAGCTTTACTGCGTTAAACAAAATCATGGGTCCATATGGACCTCCCCCCCCCCCCCCCCCCCCCCCTTATGCACTTTAGTGCTAGTCACATTCACACTTCTCACCAGTGGGAAAATGGATTTGGTCTTGCATCTGCACTAGATGTTGGTGATTAGTAACAAAAATCCAGTCTTTGACAAAGACTAGGGTCCAGCCTATGGCCCATTGTTAAATCAGATGCAAAAGCTATAGGCCTTCTACACAAAAAAAATAAATTCATTATAAGACCTCACATGACAACGGAAAGTTGAATTTTGAAAACAGTCACAAATAAATCAGGACATTAACAATTTACAAATTGTCGCATTTTCAATAAATGAAAAAGTAAATTCAACACACCTTTTACAAGTCCTACAACAATGTTTCAATTACTACAACTAACAATCAATGAACTCATTACTAATTTAGCACATTTTTGTGATGATTGTTAACAGATCACCACGACAACAAGCCAAACATCAACGCTGATCGTCGTCCATCTGGAACTCACCCTATTGTGGCTACTTCACAATTACTGTTGCGTGTGTCGCAATTGTTACAATTTTGGGTTCTGATTCACATTCAAGTTCAGCGTTGACGAACGAGGTCTTTACATAACTCATATCTAAAGAGATAATCAAATCATCCAATCATATCTCAT
>JXSR01S056236.1:940-11047 GCA_000969725.1 Ophiothrix spiculata | reverse complement strand
GTTATATTCTTGATTTCTTGAAAGCCAAATAAATTGTCTTTAAAATCATACCAAAATTATGACATTTCATTTGATTGTTGAAATGATATGACAAAAATTGATGCATAAATCACTCTCCATGTAACAAATCCACCATTTATGGGTGCCCACCTTAAAAAGAATGACCAAAGGGGGGGGGGGTTCCATATGGACCCTGGATTTTGAACGCTTTAGAAACAATGTTCTCCACATTATTTACCCCAAACACTGTACACAGTGGTACACCAACTCAATTAATTTGATATGAAACAATGAAAATCCGCCATTCTCTTCAAAATGGCGGCCAGATATCTAATTCGTGTCAAATTTTCATTTTTCCGAAAAATTTCCCGCCAAAAGTTGGAAATCTGTTTTCCCAAAGGAATTTTTGAATGAAATTTGGCTCATAATAGCAGATTATAATAAAAAATACATTGCTGAAACGAAAATTCAAAAAAGTTGTTTTGTTTTGGTTTTAGGGACAAAACAAAATTCGAACAGCGCCATTATTTTACCAGTTTATGCTAATTATCTCAAAAGCGACACGACCGATTTGAATTTTTTTTGCAGCAAAACATGCGTAACCCCTACCTTGACAATAACATAAAATAGCTTTTTGGGGTTATGTTGCGTTTTCGCGCTTTGCGCGAAAAACAAAATCCAGGATCCATATGGACCCCCCCCCCTTCATGCACTTATGTGTTAAAATCTTTTGTCCTCTTGATTCCCCAAAAATAAAGTATGTAAAATCTTCTTTTATGCTTATCAAAAATTTCAGCTGGAGAAAGCATTGCGACAACAGTCCAACATCAATAACGTCGTAGAGGGTGCAGTAAACATGGCTGCAGAATTCTCAGTAGATGGTAATGACGAAAATGCCCGGATTTAGCGGTGCCATGATTATTCACACAATGCTACATTTTATCACAATAATGAAATGTACAGTGTTTCAAATTGATTGAACAAAATATTGGTCAAAGGACGATTTACATTTGCAACTTGTTTTGAATCATTGATGAACATTTTTGAATAATTTGAATAAGAATATTAATCCTAATTTACGGGAAAACTGCGAATATTCTGCTGCACAAATATGTAAATGACACTTTCCTTGGATTTTCATAAAAAGATGGCCTAGCTTTCAAGTTCATCCTTTGTGGTCATTTTGATGAATCCATTTTAGCGTACCCCAAAGATGGAGTAGGGTAGGTCACTCGTTTTGAAAAACATCTACACATATGGACCTGAAACTTTCAGGCCACGTTAGAATCCGTAGTGAAACCGGCAACCTACAATCCGATTTCACGTGATCGATTTTGTCTGAGTAATTATGACACAGACTCTAATACGAATCTGTACACCCCCTTGAATTCGCATGGACCGGACCTTAAATCACTTCGACGGGTCATTTTAGGATATGGTCTTAAGGATGAATGACCTCCAGCAGGTTAGGAAAATGTAAGTCCTAACTATGTTTTAATCATGAAAAGATAAATATGTTGATATTTTTCTTAATTTCAATTATGGATTAAAATATGGTTGACTTTTTGATATCTTTAAATGGTACATTAGAAATATCAAATACTACAATGAGTAAATGTCATGCCATTTAACTTCAGCATACTTCATAGAATATGTAATGCCTGTTTTGGTCGCAGTGTTAGGGATTTCTCATCATCCTGATTCTGAAATTTTACTTTTCCTAAACATGACAATTTTATAGTGTTACAGGAACAACATGCCATTACAAACTTACCACTGCGATTTTTTCCTCAAACACAAAGAAATGATGAAATTAGAGACACGATTGTCAATCCCTGAATTTATGGTTTAATACCGGTAATCATAAATTATATTTTTTGACAGCTGAATGACACTGTTTATTTGATTCAGTTTTATATTGAGTCAAATTCAATTCAATTTTGCATACACGTAGGAGATCTATTCTGCCCTCCCATGGCAAAAGGAACCAAGTGATATTTTGGGAGAAATTGAGTTATTGGTCGGAAATGGTTGAGGGTGACCATATCTTACAAATAAACTCATAAACATGTATGTATCTTATACACAACCACCAAAAATAGCACCTTTGAGGTCAAAACTCAATATAAAAGAGATGTCCAAGGGTGATATTTTAAAGAAACTGTAGCCAAGGAGTATACAAAACTGCCTTCATCCCGTGTGAAGTTTACTTTGACAGGGCTACGAAATCCACGGGAGAACGGGAGTGCCGCTCCCGAAAAAAAAAACCGACGACGACAGAAAAAATGAAGGATTACAAGATGTAAGAAGGTTTAATTGCAGAAAGCATTTGCCGAATTTCACAAGTTGGAGACCCACTGCGTTGAGTATGAAGATTACACGGCGATGTAAAATTTATTAAGTGGTGGTGGTTTAATTTATAGTTTTATATCAATAATAAACTTATACAAACTCATACAATTGTTATTATTCTCAAGCATAACCAAAGTATCGTGTACTTGGTAAGCCAGGAGCATAGTTTTTAAAGACATTTCTTGATGTACAAGCCTTATAGCATTTAATATGGAATTGTGAATCTTGGGAATGTATGTAAATTGTTGTATTCGCAAAAATGGCTTTGGTAACTACATTTGTGTCTAGATTCATTTTCCTTTTGCAAATCGTTGATTGTACTTTATCAACACATGTTTTCAACACGTCCGATCCGACACTGACATACTTTGGGGCCCAGGAAGAAAATGGCACCCTAAAGATCAAACTCGATTACAATGGATACAATAATCAAAGTGACTACGATGCACATGGAATAGATGCACCCAAAATCCCTTTGTATATTGGAGGATATTTCAGTTTAGGCGGTAATTGGGATGGAAGTGGATGTCTAGTAGCTGTCGAAATGGCTTTGGATCAAATCAATGAAAGGACAGATATTCTGACAGATTATGAATTAAAGATGGTTTGGAATGATACCAGGGTAAGCTAAGTCTTTCCTAATAAGATTGTAGTATTCGAGTTCAGGTTGGCTCAATTATTTTCAGGATTTCAGTACTCTAGTTTAGGTTGTCTGGGTTTTTATCTATATGAATTTAATAGCATGTACGTTTTGTATGTTTTGTTAGAATTTTTCATGGTTTTGTTATCATTTTTTCATAATAACCATTATCCTGAAGCTTCTGCTAATACGTCAAAGTATCATTATTTCATTTTAGTTATTTTCTAATGTTAATATATTTCGTCAAAACCGACTTACATCACCAGTCAATACATTATTTGTATACCAATGCCCGCTCAAAACATAATCGGTATATAAAGCATATATTAACCTCGCTTTCAATCTGGCAAGTGATCTTAAGATTATCATACTATTTCCGACGATCGAGGGAAATACATAGTATACCGTATAGCCTCAAAATCACTGCGGAGCAATAGTGTTTACCATTGCCCTCATGACCAGTCAGTATACTTTTTTTATTTTACTACACCGTTTTCATTCGTCAAATTTAACTGCTGATTTTGTTAGACACTTCTTGGAGATGGGAGAACGACTTTTCCCCCACACACCACTGGTACACTTCCAGGGGAACCACGGGGCAACAGGTTTGTGGTTATCGTTGAAAATGGATAACCACATACAGATGATTTTCACAGCGTTTTGGCACCATTATAACTACATAAATCCAAAAATGTTTCAATTAGCCTTCCTGCAGTGTGTCAAATAGCTAAAACCCCGGAGCTTCCGGGGCCTTCGCCCCCTGGACCTCCACCAGGGGCCCTAAGGCGGGCCCCTGGACTAGCCCACCCGTTATTCGCTTCGCTCACTTCGTTCGCTCCGCTCGCATGGTAAATACAATTCTGTCGGTTCGTCTTCATATTGTGCCCCCTCCACTTTTGAAAACCTGGCTACGCCACTGGACGTCATAATTTATGTAAATCATCCAACACGTGCGTTTTGGTTCCAAACAAACGGGATGGCCAGTTTCATCACACGTTAAGTCTATGGGAAAAAGTCACGACTTCTATTTGATACCATAACTTTCTTCTAAAACAAAAATAAGCTAGGGAACACATGCCGACCTTTTCTGCTAAAGGTTGTGATCACAGGTTATGACGGGGCCCCTGCCGTTATTTTCGTTTTCCAACCGAGAAAAATCAGTCTGATTTGTATGTTTACGTATACGCCTATCTGTTAATACGTATGATCAGTGAACATTATCGTTTGTTTGGATCCAGATCGCACGTTTTGGGCTAATTATCATAAATGTGACGTCACTACTTCCCCTGCGTATAACTCGCTATTATTTTAAGTTGTTATTGGGAAATAACCTTTGATTTACTAAAAGCCTCTCTGTTACAAAAAAGAATTGCAAGGTTTGGTTTCATAGATATTGAATTTTGAAACATTTCATCATTTTCAAAATGAAGGAATAAAAATATTAGCCTTTTCTGAATATATCTGCTTGAAACAAAAATGCTCCAAAACATAGCGTGGCTTATGAATGCAAATATGAAACAAAACAGGACAGGTAATTATCCGCCCAACCAACTATATGAATATCTTGCTATGTAAGGAATTGTTAAAAGATGGAGCGATTGGGCCTCATATGATCAGTGTTGCAAGTTATTTGACATGTACGTCTTTACAATTCACAGTTCTTTCACTATTAGTCATGCAGAATAACTTACACATTTATGTCGTGGACAGTTTGATTTATATGTCTGTGGTGTATCTATAGGTACCTTAACGTCGGCATAGTATACAGGCCAGAATCCTTTCATCCGTTTGCAGTGCGGTAGCTGTGCGTTTTGCATTGTAAGGGTACTGGTATAATTTAAAGCACATGATTGAATGGTATCAGGTTGAAGTTGAGATTTAATTTTGACGTTCCACATGTGTTCCGTATGCGATACGTTTTGAATCGATATAATGTTTTTTAGCGAGAGTGGTTCCTTTTATCCGGTCTGTTTGCGGTGCGGCTAATTCGGGGGGGGGGGGGGGGGGCGCTCGAAGAAAAAAAAGTGGTACGCATGCTCGTCAGAGCACGTCAAAATCGGACCCTAAATCTCGTAATCATGTACAGCAAAGTCCAACCCTTAATGGCGTAAATGAATGTCGTAATATAATAAAATTGCCATCGAATGGGTAAAGGACATTTAACCCCTTCAAGGCGTAACACACTGAAATGGACCCTCAACGTCGTAACGCACTATTTCCAGTCATAAAATACATGCATATAATACATTGGAAGCTTTTCCTGTTGTATTTTGTAGAACTTTAGAATAGCTTGCGAAAATATGACCCTAAAGTCGAAGATATTGTAAAAAGACGACCCTTAAAGCAATACTATAAAGTGTTAAAAAATGACGCGCCCCCTGTCACCCATGACTTTTGATTTTGTGGCTTATTGGCTTTGTTTTAGGTAGATATTAATACCCTCCAAATGATTTGGCTTAAATATGTTTACTTTTTCTATTATAGCCATTTGTTGACTTAAATTCGGGATCCCAAATTTAATTCCACATGTATAAATATAGGAGAGCATGCATGTCCTTTTTATCAATTTTTCTGTCATTTTGTGGCAAAACAATTTTTTGACAAAGCACACTTGAAACCGCTTGTAGATAGTCGCATTCTTTCATTTTATACTGTTTTTACTATAAATCTTTTTTGATCAAAATCTTATAGTATTGCTTTAATGTCGAAAGCTACCCTGAAAAGACACCCCTTTAACTGAAAACAAAAGCTTGTTTTTCGGCGTGCTTTACTAATTTAAATTAGTAAAATACACTTGTTCAACCCGTGCTATCAGTTTTTACTACGGTTTTACGATTTATGTACCAAAGCGGACGTGTGCAAGACTCGTATTTAGGAAGAGTCTATTCGCAGTACGATACTGCGGATAAGATCTTGCTGCAAGCTAATCCGCAGTACGATACTGCGGATAAGATCTGGCTGAAAGCTAATTCGCAGTATCGTACTGCGGATACGATCGGGTTGTTTCGTAATTCGCAGTATCGTACTGCGAATTAGATCAGATTGTCATCTAATCCGCAGTACCGTACTGCGAATTAGATCACTTTGTCAGCTAATTCGCAGTATCGTACTGCGGGCATGGCAGTTCACCTTTTTATTATTATTATGAGTAGGCAAATGCCGCATATCACATAAGAATAAGTATATTGACCAAAATTCTTCAAAACAGATGAAATATGATGATTTGGTGACTGCTAGCATGAATCGAAATGTCAGTAGGCCTACTAGGCCTGGATGTAGCCTACTACTGAAAAAACCTGAAACTTGAAATCAGAGAGATGTAAAATAACAGTGTTGAAATCAAAGTTTAAGCTGAAAAAAGGGCTGAAAATATATATAGGCCTCCATGGGCCCATTGCCAAGCTTTCATAACTAAACTAAAGTATATAGTATAATAGTAGGCCTACTGTATACTACCTCCATCATTTGGTCCTTTGGAATATCTAAAGTTGGGAGATAGATGAACTGAACATAGGTACAAGGATATAAAGCTATAACGATACACACTAGTATACGAGATCAGAACTGATACTACCGTATTTCTAATAAATAATCAGATAAAGAAATGGAGAAATACGCATCGTACACTAGAACATTAATAACAACAAGACAAATCACAAACAGGCCAGGATTTCATATAATTAGAAAAAAATCCTGGCCGAACAGGGAGTCCTTTGGAAGTTTAAGTTTTTTTCTGAATTGAAATTGGATTTTGATTGAAATTTTATTAATAGAGACCACATAAACAGGATTCCAGTAGCTTCCGGTAGGCCCATCTTCACCAAAATATTGATGAAATTAATAAGCGTAGGCCCTACTGCAGAAACGTTCCTGTACGTACATGCGGACCTCTCGTATTTTCACCGAACTGCGAATAGTAGACGAGCCGTCTCTTATCCGCAGTACGATACGGCGAATAGCCACTTCGTTAGGAATAATAGTTAAGCTCTACCAATTGGATTTTGAAGTTCTACGACAATGCAACATCTAGTACAGCTTCGATAACTCGTTAACGGTGTCATCGGGGCATTTTACGAACTCGTTTTACCATTTGGTTTTACTATTGGTTTTACGATGTTTAAAATTCACGCTGTTGCTATCACACGACGACACATTTTTCAGCACACGTGAACTGTCGTGGCGGGTTGGAGATAGGAGTTGGAAATAGTGGAAATGGCAGGGAATATTTCAAGTTATATTTGTTTTGGAGTGAGCACTGGATGTTGCTGTTGTTGTATTGTGTAGAATCGTGATCGCATGAAGTGTCATTCATGGGTGCATTGTGTTCAAGCTCAAGCTTCTCTCGTAGACTGCAAATGCAGTCTTCGAGAGAAGCTTAATCATGTTAAGCTTACATTCAGTGTGTTCGTGAATGACATTTTATGCGATAACGATTTTGCACACCACAACAATGGGTTCCGGAAACGCAAGCGCTTAAACCTGGAGCGATTCCTCCGTTTTGAATGCGTTTTGGTCGTGCGGAAACTTTACAATCAGAGAAGATGATGAAACGGATCCGCATTGAAAACGGACGGACAAAATTGAACCCCAGCTTTAACCTGGTACCATTCTGCTCCATTTAATCGTGTGCTTTAAATGATACCAGTACCAGTACCATGACGGTACTACCATTACAATGCAAAACGCACCGGAACCGCACCGCAAACGGATAAAAAGAATCCGAACTTTTTAGCCTTGGGACGTTGAAAGTTTAACACTGTTAAAAATCGTGTCAGAGGTCGTAACTCCAATTTCATCAGAAACGTTACCTTTGACGTGTACCGAATCATGTTACTAGTAATCAGATTCCAACATCCAGCAAATAAAAGTGGTGCGGCCTGTGGCCCATTAGTTATCAAAAATAAGTAAACAACTAAGCCCAAGAAGAAAGTAGTTACTAAAAACGAATTGAATCTATTGCACCTATTCCTACAAATGTTCATAGACAATTTGCAAACAAGGTCTATAATTCACATCAAAAGGAAAACTCTTAGGGTATCCTTCGCCCTAAGGGGAGGCTGCCGGTAACTCGCCTGCAGTCACCATTACCTTCAGTATACCATTTTGTTCATACCCTTAATTCAACCGTAAACTCCTAGGGTATCCTTCGCCCTAGGGGTGGGCCACCAGTATTTCGCCTGCGGCCAACACTAACACTGCAATATGTATGTATGATTATATTTGTATTGGATCGGGGTTTTTTAATGAATAATTTATGTAGAGTAAGTTTGTTTACCATGTCTAACTTCAATTTATGCCATTATGTTTCTCTGCGTGATATTGCATTTTTGCAACTTTGCAGAGTATAGAATATAGATAGATAGATAAAAACGAATATCGAAGTACCTTTTTATGTTTATTGATGCTATAGGACCATAATAAAACACAATAAATTATTGTTTTTTCCGGCTGAATGGCGGTGCGGCCAAAGCCCACACGGCCTACACGGTTCCGACTATAAGGCCCTGCGGGGAAACCCGAAACCCCGAATTTCCCCGGACCGGACCGGACCAAAACCGGGTCGGGAATTATTTTAGAGCTGTTTTCGGGTTCGTGCCGGTCCGGGCTGAATATTACCGGGGTCGACCGGTCGGGGAAAATGTATCCGGGGTCGGGGAAAGTTTACATTCGGTCCGGGAAATGCGAAAAGGTCATTCGGGGTAAAAATAAAATAGAGCAACAAATATCGTTGTGTCTTTAACGACAATTTCTAACTTGAACTTTCACGTTTATATTTCATCTTTCGTACTTTGCGTCATTCGTTTTTGATGGGCAATTTCTTTAAAATTTCGAGTTTCTTTTAAGTTGCGGTTTCGTGACTCCAGTAATTTTCGGTTACGTTTGTTTTAAACACGAACCTCTTATTTTATAACCAGCAGTAAAGATAATTATATTTTTGGATAGATAAAAGTAACATTTTTTCAAATCTTACTTTATCTTGAAAATTATACAGTTTATTTTTCATTATATCTATTAAATATGGAAAATGCAGCGAATGATAGATCTACCAACAAATTTAAATTGAGACTGGAGTAAGATACAAAGCATATAGAATATTGCAAAAGGTCTAAATGTACCGGTTCTGCTAACTTCATACTTATACTTGTACATTCAAATTTTCACAAAATGCTAAAAAATCTTGATCTGTAAAACAAGTTATCGCATATTACTGTTACTTGAAGAACTAAGAAGATTTGGTAAAAGCTGGCACATTTTCCGTGTTCTAACTTCTAAAAGTTTAATTCCGTGTTCTTTTTCTTGATGAAAATATCATGTATACATTTTTATGTCAATTGACTGTCTAGGTAGCATGAACCGTGTAGAATAGCGATTTTAACAGGGATTTTATAAGGATTATTTTTGTCATATGAAATTCAGTCAAGATTTAAAAATGTATGATGGAATGTTTTACTGCTTTTTTTGTCCACTGTCAAAACACTGTTTAAAATGTTACTGTTTAAAAAGACGTTGTTTAACACTAAAGTGCATAAGGTGTTTTAGAATCCCGTTAGTGCACAAAAGGGGGGGGGGGTCCCATATGGACCCTGGATTTTGAACGCTTTAAAAACCATGTTCTCCACATTATTTTTCTTTAAAACTAAATACAGTGATACACCAACTCAATTAAATTCTAAAAAAATTGGAAATCTGTTTTCCCAAAAGAATTTTTCAATGAAATTTGGCTCATAATAGAATATTATAATTACAAATACATTTCTGAAATAAGAATTCAAAAAAGTTGTTTCGTTTCGGTTTTAGGGACAAAACAAAATTCGAACAGTACCATCATTTTACCAGTTTATGCTAATTATCTAAAATGTGACACGACCGATTTATCTAAAATGTGACACGACCGATTTTAATTATTTTTGCACCGAAACATGCGTAACCCCTACCTTAACAAATGTGTATCGCCGTGGCAAAAGGGTCCAGTTGTCGGCTCGTACATGTTGCTCCTTGTAGCATATCTAATGTATGGTATACATCATATATGCTACAATGAGCAACATGTAGGAGTCGACAACTGGACCCTTTTGCCGCGGCGGTACACAAATACATAAAACGGCTTTATTGGG